>VYZW01051216.1:3053-25317 GCA_013401315.1 Balaeniceps rex
CCGTGGAAAATCTGGTAGTGATTAACAAGTATTTTTATTTAAAAGGCTGTGGATGTTTTAAGTTACGTAGCACTGCCTTCTTCCTGTTTAAATTAGGGGATGTATCCTGGATGGAAAATACTTACCTCGGTTATATTGACCTTTTGCAGTAGGGGCTGTTTTATCAGCTTGTGATTAGCCTTTCTTTCAAGGTTTTGCGATGTCATTTTCAGTAAGGCTCAACTGCTTAAAACTATCAGAGGCCTTAAATTGAGTGAAATCATTGTAAGACTTTAGGTTATCTTAATAACCTACATTTCTAGGTTGTTAAATTGTGTCCACATGCTGGGACCTACACCTGTGGGACTAATATAATAAACCCCTTATTTGTTCTGATGATTGCTCTNCACTGATAACTACAGATGTATGGAAGATTTGGGCCCAGTGCAAGCTTTGGTATTAACTTGAATAGTAGCAGGATCTGATTGTTAGCACTGCTGCCTCATCCTTGTGAGCATACAAAGATCACAAGTAAAATATGTGCATGGTATGTGGGTGAAGAACAAACATATAATGAGGAAAAGAAATACAGCCTTGGAGAGATTATGATCTTAGTGGTTAAGATGGAGAGTGAATGGTGAAACAGGGACACTGAGGAGTACATGCCTTGCCAGTTATTACCTGGTATTTCATAGCAGAGCAGCCGAGAGTTGAGCTGGGCTCTATTTCTAGTGTCCTCTGCCACCTTTTCAGCTAACCAGTTCTGGTTTTTCAAAACTACTTTGTGATACTTAAATGTGCCACCGTGGAAAATCTGGTAGGGATTAACANNGGCTGTTTTATCAGCTTGTGATTAGCCTTTCTTTCAAGGTTTTGCGATGTCATTTTCAGTAAGGCTCAACTGCTTAAAACTATCAGAGGCCTTAAATTGAGTGAAATCATTGTAAGACTTTAGGTTATCTTAATAACCTACATTTCTAGGTTGTTAAATTGTGTCCACATGCTGGGACCTACACCTGTGGGACTAATATAATAAACCCCTTATTTGTTCTGATGATTGCTCTTTGTGAATAGGAATAAAGACTGCACGTTTGTCTGTTAGCTGCATGCGTTTATGAACTGCTCTTCTTGCTGTGTATGAGCACCCAACTCGAACCACACATGGAGATTCACCTGGTTTTTGTTTATTGCTCCAGGGTACCATTTCATTGTGCTCTTAAGGCATTTAGATTAAATTAACACCATGTCCATATTTCTTCGTCTTTTGGATTATCACAGGTTATTGACCATAAATTGTATGAAAGTCGCACTGAATTTGACAGTGCAGTTGACAAAGTCCTTCAAGAATTCTCAGTTGAACTGATCTGTCTGGCTGGATTTATGCGAATACTGTCGGGTCCTTTTGTCAAAAAATGGGAAGGTAAGCACAGCATAGTAGTGTATTCATTTAAAAAAAAGTAATTTTATAGCTTAGCCTCAGGAAAAAGAAAATGGGAAAAATATTGAAAAGGGACCATATTAACTCTGGGTTTGCAGGAAACTAGTCTCTTCCCATGTTGTAAGGATGAGAAAGAGAAAGGCAGTGTTTTTCCCCTTCCCTCTGTGATTTCCACAGAGGTTTAAGGAAGCCAAGGGCAAATGCAGATCTTGTGGTCTTTCATTTATTAGAAAATATTTTAAAATAAGGCTGTGAAAACTTTAGACCCCTGCAAACATGAGGTGCAGGGCAAATTTGTTACCTAAGCAGTAAGTGTTGGTTGGGGAGAGGTGAACATCCAGCCACTGAAAATTCCTTCCCCTAAGAGACGAGCTGCTTTGGCTGTGTATAAACCTGCAAAACTAGGCAGCGATATGCAGTTCCTATTAACAAGATCTTGCCGGTCTTCTGGTCAGATGTCCCAGGAGCTGTCTGAATCCGAGGGTGGCGTGTTTCACAGGCACATTCAGCTCTTGTTTGTCCAAAGTGTTCACAGTGTCTCCATTCTGGTCATCTTTTACAATTTTTGCAGGTCTTTGTTAAAGGCTGATAACACTTCTGCCTACTTCAGTGGTTGTTCTCCCTCCCCCAGCTGTTACATTGCTCTTCTTATCTCGTTTCTGTTTCTTTTAGGGAGTCCTGAATCACACAGAGGCAGCTGCTCTTCTCACTGTTTGCTCTGCTTTAGGTTCAGTCACGGTTACTTAAACTAGTTCTTGCTCATACCAGTTACAGGCTGGTCAGCCTGTCCATTGCAGCTCTCCGGGCAGCCTTTGTTGTTCACATGGTGACTTTTGTGTTACCCTGGGTGTGTCCATGACACAGACCTTTTACACCTGAACGACTTTTCAAACCTCTCTTTAAAATCAGTGGAGCAAAACAGGCATTCCTAGGAGGCAATTCATTTTATGCTAAAGCTGTCAACTGAAGTAAGTCAGATGAATTGTTTTTGTTTCTCTCCATTTGTTACGGAGTCCAGAAGATGAAGACGTAAATGTCTGTGCTGTAGACAGCAGTAGTTAGGAGAGAGGAATCCCTCACTACGAGAGATGTGTTTTCAGTAGAGTATCTGTGTAGAGGATGGAAAAGAACTTTCCCTAGTGCAGAGATCTTGTGCAAATGAAGGATGAGCTTAGTTTCCTCTGATTTAGGGACAGAGCACTCCCAGCACTGACGATCGTCCTGCACAGTGCAGGACTTGTGTTACACATATAGAATAGAATAGAATATGACTGGCCTGAGAGCAAAAGAAGAGACTCTCTTCAGTACAGGATGGCTGCACTGGTTAATTCATGTTTTTAAATGTCCAGCGCTGAATTGAGCTTGAAAACAGAGATACCTACCTGAGCTCTGACCAAGAGTGTCTGTCAGGTAGGTCTTAGATGTAAGCTCAAACATTCAGTTCAGCTCAGGGATCTGTGCCAGCTAACAGGAGCCTACTGTAAAACTCTGACCCAGTCAGAGCCTAAATTGTCCAGGAGCAATCAACTCTTGTTGCTGCTCTCTTAAAAGCTGTTACCTTTCCTTTCTCCTGTAGTCACAAGGACATGCAGTGTCAAGTTAGTTGTGAAACTCTCTTGTTTAATGGCCCTGAAACGTTAATTTTGAATGTTAACATAAAGGACAGATTGAAAACAAAAAAACCAAAACAAACCCAAGTAAACAGAAAACCACTTTTCTTTAGAGCAGTTTCTGATGGTACTGTAACGAGAAACTGGGTAAACTCAGACAGAAGTGCAGAGTGTTGTTTTCAGCTCACTGTCCCCAGTACTTTTTTGCTCAAGCAGCAAGCAGGGAGATGCTGATGTTTAAAAAGGGGTATTTTTGAGGTACAAAACACATCTGAGGTATTGTTAAAGATCAGTCAATACATTTGCCTCTTTAAGTCGCACAGGTCAGTCGCTGCATGAGTTACTGTGGTGAGAGTGCAGGTTTCATATCGTGCTGCCAGAAATGGCCTTCACTTCATATTACAAAATCATAAGCCTCTATTTCGGTACACTGCTGCCTCCGCCAGCATATGTCAGCTCAGTCTCGCTGCTTGGCATTTAGGTGGTGTTCAGTGAATCCTGATGACATACAGTCTTCCTAAACAGGAGGCATGCAGAGACGGCGTGGGCGTAGCATACTGTGATATAAATAGTATCGATGGCCACTTTTTTTTATCCTGTAAGGGTTTGTACTGAATCTGAGGGAAGATCTAGGGCTGTCAAGCACCTTTTGACTTCACTCTGGTCCAGAATGGGCAGGAGGAGTTGTCGCGGACGTATTAGGAGCAGACAGGGGAAGTCTGCCAGAAGAAAGAAGGTTTTCTCGTGGTTTAACCACCGCATTGCTGTAGCGGTGAGGCCCTGAGGTCACAGGCAGCCACTCTCCCTTACTTTACAGCTAGGTAGGAACTCAGGCATATGCTTTCTCTTTTAAGGGAAATGTAAGGCACAGGCTTCCCAGGGTTGTAACCATGGTTGCACCTGGTTGAGCATTAGAGGTTACATTATCAATTTCAGGATCCCCCAGCCAACTTTCCGCGTGGAAAGTAGTAGTGGCAGACAGGTGCTTTTCGGAAGGGCAGAGAGAAGGGCTCCTATATGAGCAGCTGCTGTCTTTTATTAAGCCAAAACAGGTGTGGACGAAAAGTCCAGGCTAAAGAATTTTTGCCTTGTCACAGGGGGTCTGTTACGTCATTTGAAACTGCACCAAGTTTCTTCTGGGTGCTGAGTTTGTAAGAAAGAGGATTGCGCTTGTGATCACAGACGAGAAGAAAATGCTGAGGGCAAGGACAGCTACATCAAAAAAGTAATCATTATTACTCACTGGAGAAATATGCTTTAGCCGTGCAATTAATGATAACTGATTGCTGTCTTTGATTTTTCTGAAATAGCAAGACATTCTGAAACGCTTTGGGCTGGTTATCTGTCAGTATCATCAAAAAACAAGTGCATGCGAAAGTTGTGAAAAATCTTTTTCACAAATGTATTTTGTTCCTCTGTTGATTATGGTACTTTGAACACTCTGGTAAGGCTGAATGCTAAAAGACAATGACCTCACTTACAATTTTCCAGGAAAAATACTGAACATCCACCCATCTCTACTGCCTTCTTTTAAGGGAGCAAATGCCCACAAATTGGTGCTAGAAGCTGGAGTCCGAGTCACAGGCTGTACTGTACACTTTGTCGCTGTAAGTACTTCCTTCTCCCCTCCCTGTAACTCTATAATTCATTAGTCTTAAGATTTTCACCTCAGAGTTTGCTTGGAACACCCTGATACCGTCATGTTTGATTACCTTTTCTCCTTTGTTCATTTGTAACATTATCAGACAATACAGTGCTTTAGTTTGCTGTCCCTGGAGAAGGAACTGGAAATTAATAGTCTGTATAGGAGTTTAAGCTTTACCTAAGTTAACTTCTGCCCTAAGCATCCCACTGCTGCCTTCCACCAGTCGTGGTGGGGTTACTAGTTCATATAAGGCCTTGGCTAACCTAAAATCTTTACTAATGCACAGCACCAACTTCATAGTTTTTATCATACAGCCTTCCTTATTTGTTGCTTTCAAGAAAAAAAAGCAACACTGGAAGTGACACAAGAAGCTTAGATTTGTTAAGAAGTAATCCAATGTTTGTGGGAATGGAGGAGAAACTTGGCAATTTATGTAAGTCAAAAAATAAGAAAACAAAAGCCAGAGATCTCTCAGCTGGGAAGATGCATGTTTTTATCAGTTCAGGGAGCATTTTTTCCATCTTGTTCAGTTCTCAGGGTTGACAGCAACTAGTCTCCCCTCCTCTACTGCATTCTTCAGATTATCTTCCCCTTTTCCACTGCTCCTGAAATCTGTTCTCATGATTTTTGCTTTCTCTTGGAAAAAGAGACAGAAACTATTACTTCCAGATAGAAGGAAAAATTGCATTCCTTTCCCCATGATATGACTTAGGGTTTCTTCTCTGTGTGGCAATGTACTGAGAAACAATACCTCAACAGCAGGGATCGGCCTCATTAACATGCAAAAGAAAGATCTGCTGGGTCCTCTCGTCCTACTGTGCCAAGGCTTGGCTAATTCACTCTTCTGAATTGAAATGTCATCATTTTGTCCAATTTAGCCTATCATGTCCCTAGTTAACATGGCTTTTGTTGTTTTCTGTAGCAGAAATGTTACTCACTGGTGTTCTGCCAGCCTCCTCTTCTACTTTGAACCCTACACTTCTGTTAGTTCCTCACAGGCCAGCGTGAGTGCCAGCGTCTTTTCTGCACTCCTCACATTAGCCCAAATTCCTGTTTCCTGTAATAACGTAATGATAAACAGATCCCCGAGGCAGCTGGATTACATTCATTGTCGTACAGCTGGGCCCCCCTCTCTCTCGTCTTTCAACCGTACAGACTTTCTGGCTATTGCTTTTACAGGAGGAAGTTGACGCTGGAGCAATCATTTTCCAAGAGGCAGTTCCAGTTAAGATTGGTGACACAGTGGAGACCCTGTCTGAAAGGGTGAAGGAGGCTGAGCACCGAGCCTTCCCAGCTGCCCTGCAGCTTGTTGCCAGCGGGGCCGTACAGGTGGGGGAAGCCGGCAAGATCTACTGGAAGTAGGAGCAGTGTGTCCGTGAAGGTCCTCAGATGGGACAGGTGGGGTGCCTTAATTGGTCAAAACAGGTCACAGCCTAATAACACACACACTGTATTCTCTTCACAAAGTGTTTTCAAGATAGAGTTTACCATGTCATGTTCTCACTCAAATGGTTAAAGATTTGGCATAAAATCCGGAGAAAGCCACAAATGGGAATATTAAGGCGGGGGGGCTGTTCTCAGTAGTTTCAGCAATGGCTCTGTTACACGCTTCCTAATCATAATCACCTCCTTGGCCAACATTTTGGTTCTCACTCACTTTCTTAACAAAAAAAAAGCATTCAGTTGGTTACAGAGAGATCTGAGCATCTCTGAGATTGACTTAGGAACATCAGAATTACGCTCTAACAGACCATACAGGCTGTAACAGGGGATTCTCTTGTCATGTGCTGTGAAGCTTTCGTGAGGAAACATACTGGAACTAGTTCAATGGAAGAGACAGCTCAAAGCAAAAAACTTAACTTTACTCATAAAATTCTCTAGCCAAAACAAGAAAAACTGGCCTCCCAAAACACTCACTATTCCTGCAGATAATGAAACAGATTTTTTTCCATATAGTTTCTGTTTTAATGTTGGTAGATCTTGTCTGGCCCAGATTCTCTGGACATAGCCCATAATTTCAAATATTGGACCTGCTATCAATCAGATGCTAAATAGAATTAAATGTCTGCTGACCATTTGCCTTAAAGCATCCCTATGTGAATCCATATATGAATTCCCCTCAGAGATTTGTTCAGAGCCAAAAGAGTTGGGTTTGTTTTTTTTTTTAAATGAGCAGAAAACGAGTTAGGACTAGATACAAAATGTGTTCTTGTCTTGTGAGACATTCTTCAGAAATTCTGCTGAAGTTAAGTGCCTTTATTCTTGGAACACTATTTTCACCTGGAATAATATTGACGGAAACCCAGTAAATGTTATCATTTTGAAACCAATAAGGTTTTTTGCACAGCTGAACTCTTGTGAAAAAGCACCTGGTTTTCTTTTAATGTTTTAGCATAGCTGTGAAAACATTTTGATGTATTTAGTAAAATAACCAATTTTCCCCCGTACAAACCAGAAGCATCTGACTGAAGCTGATTATGTATGTTTTAGAGCTCCCCTTTCATACAGAGAAAACTGATTTGTATTCTGTGCACTGATGTCGTTATGGTACTTCCATGTTGACATAATCTCAATTTGGATTTGAAATAAAGTCTAATAAAGTTGAAAAATTAAATATCAAAATCTTTCCTTGGAATTCCTTTACTAGGGGTATAAGCTGGAGGAGGAGTTTGTGAAACGGAATCTAACTTCATCTACAGTACAGCAACTGTAAATCAGTTTGTGAGGTTACAGACATGTGCAGTCCTGCATAAATTAGAAATGATTTGCAGAGTGTGGTGACCTTTCAGTGGCCAGATGGTCCCTGATGAAGAAACTTGCTGACAAAATGTTCCTGTCATCATTTGTCACCAAGGATAAAGCTCAAGCAAATACAGAGGAAAATGACAGGGTCAAATTTGCTTGTAAAGGGCAAAGAATAAAAGCTAATTCTCCATCCCAGCATTTTTCTTTACAAACCTGCCCTCCCATGGAAGGGCCTCCCCCGCAGGCAAACTGCCCACCAGGGCTTGAAATCCAGCCTGTCTCAGGGAGAATGTAAAAGATGCAGGGAGCGTTCAGCTCTGGCAGGGGTACAATCTGCACAAGTTCAGTGCCTTAGCCATGACACAGCAAACCTTTTACAAGTCAAAAGAAATTGTACTTAATTGAACTCGGACGTTAGAAGAAGTAAGATTACTAGGGGTGAAATCACTGCCTGTACAGTTAATAAATACAACGTTACTGATAAAAGCAGTTTGATCACTGCCAGGAAGGCCAATAGCAGAAGACCTGAGAGCCCCAAATCCAACAGCCCATTCCATCACAGACATCTCGAGCAAGACTCAGGTATTTTGCCGCCTGAGACTGATGACAAACGGGATTTAAGCACCTGTATCTACAAATGCATAAAAATAAATTTCATTGTGAACCAGATCCTAGACAGCTTTGCTTCAATTACCAATCTGTAAAAAAGAATAAATAGGTTAATCACCACTATCACCACACCCAATCTCAGAAGGATGCCAGGAACACAATTAAAGAGAGTTGTTCGATACCATGGCGATAGTCTGGAGACCTATCAGAGCACAGTAACTAGCACCCTATTCGCTTTTAACATTTTATTTGCTAGGTCAGAAACATTCAGTCATGCATGCTATGCAATTCAAACAATATAAAACATGAAGTTACTATACAGTTACAACAGACCGAAAGCGAACTAAGCAATGTATTTATCATAAAAATTATCTATACA
The DNA here is from genome assembly GCA_013401315.1 of Balaeniceps rex. Classification (NCBI taxonomy): domain Eukaryota; kingdom Metazoa; phylum Chordata; class Aves; order Pelecaniformes; family Balaenicipitidae; genus Balaeniceps; species Balaeniceps rex. The sequence continues at coordinate 11,459 of VYZW01051216.1, forward strand.
TACCAAACATTTGTTAATCTTGCCTTGTTACAGTTCTTCCTATTTCTCCCAGGTCATGAAAAATACACGTTCCTTGCTCCAGTTGGAGTGCAAGAGACACATACAGATTTCTGTACATAAACGGCAGAGCTTACAGGAGGGAACCGATTTTTATTCTCCTCCTTAACTGCTGAAACACCACTAGCTACACATTAAAAAAAAGAAGGAAAAATTTAGACTTTTTAACTGGAGCTGACTCATGCTTTCAAACAGCCTGGTACAGCCCAAGAGCGAGATATACAGTATGTCCCTTACTAGTGCAGTACATGTAATACCAAAACAAGAACACATTTTTTTCACTGCATCTAATGGCTATTAGTGATCCCTCCTCCGGAAAATTCAGCTCTGGTTACTTCTTTTCTAGTTTGTTCAAGTAGCTTCTTAGCTAGCTTTCTTCTTCTGATTTGTTACTTGCATGCAAGTCATTATTCTGGCAGATATAAAATAAGCTTCCACAGAAAAAAGGTTTTATTTAACAGCAGCGTCTCTCTGGACCAAGCCAATCATTCAGTCAACAGAGAAAACTGAGATTTTCCTGCTACTCCAAGTTAAGCTGAGGATGTCTTGTTCTGCTGATTTCGAGGATGAAAGAAAAATGCTTGAAATCTGGTGTTTCTAGTCCCTCTAATCAAATTTTCATCCCTCAAGATCCAAATGTTTTAATATGAAATTCTGGGAATGTCTACGCACCGCTCTCTTTCAAGGAGTAGGGGAAACCGTCTAGATGTATGTTCAGTGTGCACTATTACATCATCGTGACAAATAATCTGTGAAGGGGAGCTTGTTTCACTTTGTTTTGCCTTCTAAAGGTTCCCTGCCTTTTTGGCCTTTGGATCTTCTGCTTGGCAGTTCACTGGACTCTGGCTCCCACACCGGGCATGTGTTTGCACATGCCCTCCTCTCCTCTGTGCCCCGAGGAGCTCCCATGGCAGTGGGGCTCACAAGGACAAGGTCCTTGTAGGCTCCCACAGAACTATGCATTCATCCCTAATGCTTGTTCAACCCCAAATCCACACTGTGCCAGGCTGAGCCTCACTTCTGATCTGCCCCGACATGTCTGGCCTCTTCCATCCAACAGTAGCTAGTCACCCGCTTGCAACAGCATGGTTTGTGTTTGCAGTTGCTTTGTGAAGCTCTTGGTGCTCTGCAACACGATGCAGCCAACAAAAATTGATCCCTCAGAAGAATTAATTTCCCTCTGAAGCACTACACCATTTTCACAGCTTAAGCCCCCTCTTTGATTTGTAACACAGTATCTCCTTTACCGATGAAAAAACAGAACAAAGACATTTAAAATCTGAAATGATAGCTTGGCTTCCACTGCCAATTTTGCAAAAGGAGTGTAACTAAAGCTGCAAGCTAAGGGAAAAGGATCACAGCTCAGAATGGAAACCCGTGACACCGATATGCCTGCAGTCAAAGAGAAGCACATCAAGGGCAGGGAGGAGGAGGGAGGAGAGAAAGATGAGCAGAGAGCAAGCCGCTCGTTAACCTATCTACACCACATTGTTTTCTTGAGGCTCCAGAGCCACGAGAGAGGACGTGCATGTCTCCTCTTGAAGACAAAGACTTTGGCTCTCTTGTTTCCAGTAGGTTTTACCATCAGCTCCTAACTGCACTGCTCCACTGGCCACCAGCTGCAGGGCGATGGGAAAAGCCCGGCACTCGGCTTCTTTAACTCTTTCTGACAGTGTCTCCTCGGTGTCGTCTGCCTTCACAGATACTGGCTCCTGGTGGATCACTGCTTTCGGACTAGATTCCTCCTAAAATGGGGATATTGACAGTCATTCAGAAGAGGCTGGTTAACAGTCTCAGGAAGGTTATGGACAATGCAGACAGGGCAGAGAAAGTCTCATGAGAGATCTTGGCAAGCACATCTGTAGTTGTGTGCAGGAGGCTGAAAGTACATCTGGAGAGGCTTATGACCTCCATTAGGGGTACCTACATTACATTAGGGGGTACAGCGGGGAGAGAGACATGGGCTAGAAGATTCAGAGGGCAGTTTGCTGAGGGTAGGAGAAACTGAAGAAAAAAAATAATATGAAGGAAGAAGACAGGGCGTCAAGAAACCACAAATGCAACGTAACCCGCACATCTTCCTGTTTTTACTGGTAACAATCCCAAGATTTCCACACATTCCTGTTACCTCTTCCTGTTCCTGCCTTCAGAAAGAAAAGAAAAAAGCAAATTCCTTTTCATAACTTACTCACTGTTAGGCAAGAGAATACGTACCAGGACAAAATGCACGGTGCAGCCTGTGACTTTGAATCCACTTTGCAGGGCTTGCTGATGGGCATTTCCATCCTTGATTTGTGGGAAAAGCGATGGGGAAGCATTCAAAATTTTCCCTGGGCAACAATGTGAGAGGAGGAAAAAAGAAAAAAAAAATCAATTTGAACTGAATTTCCTTTAAAAATAAAAGTGAGATGTGATCATCAGTTCAAAAGAACAGCATTGAGCACCACTCAGGAGTTTAAATGGTCTCAACTGCAGTCAGAACGTAACAGGGCATGCTCAGATTCAGGTTAAAAAGCAAAACATATACCTGGTGTTACAATCTCTAAGGAAATGTGAGGAAGCACTGCTCTGATCTGAGGAAACACTGCCCTTCCAGGAACACAGGTGATGGTGTGCAGGCTTTGGCAGTAGCCAGGCAAGCACGTTTCAGTTAAGGCCAAGGACCTCATTTGCTTTCGTGTCCCTGGATGGACAGACGGAGTCATAAGTCTCTCCCCTCCCAGGTGACCAGCCCTCATGCTGCAGATGAGGGGCTTGGAAGTGGGCTTCACACTGCAGCCCGATGCAGAGCCACTGCACAGATGGAAGTGATTTTCATAGGAAACGTCATTCCCAAAGGAGCCTGTCCCAGTGCAATCCGCATAGTGAGTGAGTAACTTCTGAGCTGGCACTTGGTGCCATAGTGAGTGAGTAACCCAGAGCCAAGAGGAAAGAGGAGTGTGCGTTCCCTCCTCCACTGGCCTGCAGCACATCTGAAGAAAGCTCTGCCCGACAGCAGAGCCACACTCACTCAGGGGTCTGCAGTGGCTATATTTCCACCACACAGCACAGAGCACTGCTATGCTGTCCAGCCCTCAGGGCAGCACAGGAGGGGGAGGCATTGAGAAATCAGTCTCCCTCCCATTTTTTTCTGAGTAACAGCTGCAAGGAGTAAGTTCAGCACAACTCCCCAGCACAGCTCCTTGAGAAATGACACAGTTATTCTACCTGTCCCCTACTGCAGGAGAGAACCGAACTCCTGCCTGCTCTGCAGGTATTTCTCCTTCCCAGCAGGAAGGCAGACAGACCAACTCCGTGAGCCTCATTTTGCCCCTCTGTTACTCATTATGCAAGAATGAGGCATTTCTCTGCCAATGCACATTCAGAATTCCAGCACAGTCGCACTGGCTGGAATGAATGGAAGCACAGGGCAGCCCCACTGACTTACATGCAATCCTCAGTGTCAGCAAGGCTGTGGGAAATTTAAGCAAAAGACAAGGAACTGTGACTGTGTAATTCTGGTGAGACCCAAGCATCCATATTTTAATTTCTCTTTTACAGTTACAATTTCTTACCTTTCCATTTTCTGAGAAAAGGACTGGACAAAATTCTCATAAATCCTGAAAGACATATTAGTTCAACAGCGAATTCTTCAAGAACTCGGTCAATCGTGCTGTCAAATTCAGAGCGACTCCCATATAACTTATGATCAATCACCTAAAACATTAAAACAGATCAAAAGCCATATCAAGGAAATAACTTTGTGTGAATGAGAGTAGCTACTTGGGCAACAAAGAGAAAGCAAAATGGATTCATTCCAGGACATTTGAGGATTTAAAAGTTGTAAGTTTGTATATTATTCAGGATATTTGTGATTTTTCACATTCATACAAACATTCCTGGGAACATCCCAATCACTTGCTAGTTAACGCTGGCTGTTTCACACAGGATACTTTCTAGGACGTGTAGAAAATCTGCACAAAGAGAAGCCAACTGTGAAAAGAGAAACATGTGGATAATGTGGTGTAGAGGGAAATAAGGGGAAACAGATCAGAAGATACCGACATCTTACTCCAGAATATCTAGCCAAAGACTAAAGTAAAAATGGTAATGATTCATTGACAACATCACCACCAGTTAGTCTATAGTTGCTTACTGAAAATCGTCATCTTTTCTAAAAAGAGAACAAACTGGCCAGACATTCTGTGCAAGAGGAGGTGTCAAGTCTTGTTCTATTTCTACTGCACCTCTCAGCTCCAGTTCCTAAGGTAAGTGTTGATTCCTGACTCTGTGCATGAAGACATTCAAATAAGGCGTTAACAAAGCTGTCATGCTCTTGCCTATGAAAATGTGAATTAATTTTGACATAACTTTTTTGCCCAGAGATGAGCCTTTATACTGCCAGAAAAAAAGTAACATGAATCCAACTCAGCTGTTGAGGAAACCTGCTGAAAACTTTTTAATGCATGGAGACCCTCTAACAGTATTTATTCCCATCTGTGTGTAGCTGTACAAACATGATAACTGCTCAACATCATTCAATGTTAGAAGGAAGAGTTCTTGGTGGGCTGCATTTGAAATCCCAAGTTGTCGAATGTTTTCAAACACCATGTTCTATACTTTGACAAATATGATGACATGATGTTACTCTCTTTCTATATTTTTTTTGTTTTATGAAACAAACCAATGACAGTTTCCATAACACAGTGCTACTCTACTGACCACAGGTAGGAGAATAGACTTGTATAACGCTGCTGGAAGTGACACTCACAGCCTCCAGTGAGCACTGTCCATACAGCTTTCAGCTCTGCCTCTACTGATAACTTAGCTTTGTGCTATGTCCACTTAGCCACATAAAAGTTTGAAAGAAAAGTGAAACATGAATGCTTACCAAGCATTTCATAAGGACCTACAGATTCAGTAGCTGTGAGTTGGTGATAGAAAGGAAAGGAAATGGGAGTCTTTACCCTGGTGGGAATTCCAGCACGGGCTGCATTTCGTAGTTCTTCTACACCAGACTTGTTGGAGATGACAAGGACAACTTGAGCACAACTGCCTGGCTCTTTTGCATAACTGATGAGCGCAGCAAGGTTTGTGCCTCAAATGAAGAGAGAGCAAAGATTCATGAAACAGATGAGCATCTATGTCACTGAGAATTGGCGCTCAATCACATTTATCTAACAAAAATCTTGTTTTCAACAACTGCACAAATAGAAGAGGACTAAGGAATTTGTGCACTAATAAAGCTCATTTGTTAAGCAGTACAACACTTCCAGTCAAAATGCAACCTTGGTTTTAGAAGGCTCCATAGACTCCACTGAAAAAAAGGCGAGGTGGATGCCCTTATATCAGGACTGAATTCAGCCTCTCCTGTGTAAGGATATTTCTCTGTGTGATGATAAATGAAATCTCACCTGTTCCAGAGACGAGAACAGCCACTTTAACTTTGTTCTTTCTGGGTTGGTGTTGACTCCCAACAACAGCGTTATTCAGCAGATGCTGGGGGCTGCTCAGCTGCAGACCTTCAAGAAGATTCTCGACTTTGATGTGAGAACCTCCTCCAAATATGTGAGGAAAAAGTTAAAAGTAAAATACCTTAGATTTTACTTTCCCATTTAAATTTACTTTGTATAGTTTACTAATCATAAGTTTCAATTAAGAGAAAAACCTATCAGCAATTAGTTTATGCTAGCACTAACTGAACAAAAACATACATTACTTAAACAAACCAACTCAAGCTAGTTGTGCTGATCTCTTTTGTGTTACTCGCTTGCAGAATTGTCTCCAAAGGCCTAGGTACGGCATAGTCTTTTCAAGGATTACCCCCATCTTTTACACCTGTCTTCCTCTTTCTCTCATGTTGCAAAATTAAACTAAAGATGATGTTGACAGAGCTGAGGTTGCATTTTGGCTGTCCAAACTGCTCCCCAAGCTGTTTGGCTTCCAGAGGGATTTTGGCTCATGTCTTGCTGTATGTCAAGCAATGGACATACCAGAATGAAGACTTTCCATCATGTATAATATAATCACACATAACATCACAAGCAGGAGGAGTTGGAAGCCACCATGCTGCTAGAAAGCTACGACCTAGTTGCCATTACTGAAACTTGTTGGGACGAATCCCATGACTGGAGTGTGGCTATCAGTGGCTACAGGCTGTTCAGAAGGGATAGGTGAGGAAGGGCGGGCGGAGGCATTGCCCTCTATATCAAGAAATGGATAGAGTGTGAAGAGATGTCTCTGAAGAATAGCCACGAGCAGGTTGAAAGCTTATGGGTAAGAATCAGAGACCGAGGCAACAAAGGGAACCTTGTGGTTGGTGTCTATTACAGGCTGCCCGATCAAGGGGAGCCTATTGACGAAGCCTTCTTACTCCAGCTACAGGAGGCATTGTGCTCGCAGGCTCTCGTCCTGCTGGGGGACTTCAACCACCCCAACAGCTGCTGGAAAAGCAGCATGGCAAGCTATAGGCAATCCACGAGACTCCTGGAATGCATTGAGGATAACTTCTTAAGCCAGGTAATAGACAGCCCTACCAGAGGTGATGCAATACTGGACCTGTTGGTCACCAACGCAAGTGAGCTAATTGGTGATGTCAAGGAGGCAGCCTGGGCTGCAGTGATCATGCACTGGTGGAGTTGACAGTCCTGAGGGATGTGGGTCAGGCAAAGAGTAAAGTCAGGACCCTGAATTTTAGGAAAGCAAAATTCCAGCTGTGCAAGGAGTTAGTCAATAGGACCTCCTGGGAAACTGCCCTCAGGGGCAAGGGAGCAGAACAGAGCTGGCAGACCTTTAAGGACGCTTCCCATGGAGCACAAGAGCTCTTGATCCCCAGGTGTCAGAAATCAGGAAAGGAAGGCAAGACACCGGCATGGATGAGTTGAGACCTGCTGGTCAAACTAAAGGGCAAGAAGGAAATGCACAGGCAATGAAAGCAGGGACAGGTATCCTGGGAAGAGTACAGGGACGCTGCCCAGTTGTGTAGGGATGGGGTCAGGAAGGTCAAGGCACGGATGTTGCTGAACTTGGCAAAGGATGCAAAGAATAAGAAGGGCTTCTACAGGTATGTCAGCTAGAAAAGGAAGGTCAAAGAAAGCGTACCACCCGTGATGAGCAAGACTGGCAAACTGGTAACAACGGACGAGGAGAAGGCTGAGGTTCTTAACAACTTCTTTGCCTCAGTCTTCACTAGCAACCTCTCTTCCCACACCTCTCAAGTGGATGGACCGCAAGACAGGGACTGGGGGAGCAAAGTCCCTCCCACTGTAAGAGGAGATCAGTTTCATGACCACCTGAGGAACCTGAATATATATAAGTCTGTGGGACCCGACGACATGCATCCCAGAGTCCTGAGGGGACTGGCTGATGTAGTTGCCAAGCCACTCTCCATGGTATTTGAAAAGTCATGGCAGTCAGGTGAAGTCCCTGGTGACTGGAAGAAGGGAAACTGCACCCATTTTTAAAAAGGATAGAAAGGAGGACCCTGGGAACTATCGACGTGTCAGCCTCACCTCTGTGCCTGGGAAGATCATGGAACAGATCCTCCTAGAAGCTATGGCTAAGGCACATGGAGGACAGGGAGGTGATTTGAGGCAGCCAGCATGGCTTCACCACAGACAAATCCTGCCTGACCAACCCAGTGGCCTTCTATGATGGAGTGACCACACCAGTGGACAAGGGAAGAGCTATGGATGACATCTATCTGGACTTCTGTAAGGCCTTTGACATGGTCCCCCACAACATCCTTCTCTCTAAATTGGAGAGGTATCGAATTGATGCATGGACTGTTAGATGGATGAGAAATTGGTTGGATGGTCACATCCAGAGGGTAGTGGTCAACAGCTCAACGTCTAGATGGAGACTGGTAACAAGTGGTGTCCCTCAGGGGTCCATATTGGGACCGCTACTGTTTTATATCTTCATCAATGACACAGACAGTGGGATCAAGTGCACCCTCAGCAAGTTTGCAGACGACACCAAGCTGAGTGGTGCGGTTGACATGCCTGAGGGATGGGATGCCATCCAGAGGGACCTGGACAAGCTCGAGAAGTTGGCCCCATGTGAACCTCATGAGGTTCAACAAGGCCAAGTGCAGAGTCCTGCACCTGGGTTGGGGCAACCCCCGATATCAGTACAGGCTGGGGGATGAAGGGATTGAGAGCAGTCCTGAGGCGGAGGACTTGGGGGTACTGGTGGATGAAAAGCTGGACATGAGCCGGAAATGTGCGGTTGCAGCCCAGAAAGCCAACCGTATCCTGGGCTGCATCAAAAGAAGCGTGGCCAGCAGGTCGAGGAAGGTGATTCTGCCCCTCTACTCCGCTCTGGTGAGACCCCACCTGGAGTACTGTTTCCAGCTCTGGAGCCCTCAGCACAAGAAGGACATAGACCTGTTGGAGTGGGTCCAGAGGAGGGCCACAAAAATGGTCAGAGGGATGGAACATCTCTCCTAGGAAGAAAGGCAGAGACAATTGGGGTTATTCAGCCTGGAGAAGAGAAGCCTCCGGGGAGACCTTATTGTGGCCTTCCAGTACTTAAAGGGGGCCTATAAGAAAGATGGGGACAAACTTTTTAGCAGGGCCTGTTGTGATAGGATAAGGGGTAATAGTCTTAAACTAAAAGAGGGTAGATTCAGACTACATATAAGGAAGTAATTTTTTACAATGAGGGTGGTGAAACACTGGAACAGGTTGCCCAGAGAGGTGGCAGATGCCCCATCCCTGGAAACATTCAAGGTCAGGCTGGACGGGGCTCTGAGCAACCTGATCTAATTAAAGATGTCCCTGCTCATTGCAGGGGGGTTGGACAAGATGACCTTTAAAGGTCCCTTCCAACCCAAAGTATTCTATGATTCTATATGACTGTACACAGCTGTGGCCTACCCTCGATCTTTACACAGGATCCATGTGAGTTGGGAAGGAGCTGGAAAGGGGGTGGGTTGATTACCATGATTGTGGTAAATTATTATCAACTAAATAATGTTTGAGTCCTTGAAGAAAGTCATCAGAGGGATTTACTTGAGTATCAAGCGGGTACCTAGATAAGACACTATTCAAGTACTGTCACTCTGAAAACAAGTCATTCACTTCTGACTGTATTTAGTAACGAAATCTAGATGTGAAGGTGTCAAGTAGCCTCCAGCCTAGTGAAATAACAGACAAAAGATATGAACTACACAAACTTTGCAGTAAGGAGTCTCCTCAGTGCCCACAGAACTGAGAATAACTGGTACCTCCCAGGAGATGCTCAGCACTTTACAGAATCACATTCTAAAATAACTTACCCTGAACCAACTTAAAAATTAAATAGCACATCCTAAAGTGGAAACCCCTCTGAAGTGAGACAGATGAGTCTGTTACACTCTGAATCAAACCATACTCTCTTTAATTTTTGTGAGTGTCTTCATTTCCCATTAGGACACCTGCTAACCTGTGTGACAAGGGGCAACAACCTTCCCAATCAGCCAAGCTTCCTCATGTCTCTGTATGTCCTTGAGAACATGCTGAGCCAGGTCCTTCTGCACAACCAAGACTGCACCGATCCCACAATTAAATGTCTGAGCCATCTCCTCCTCAGAGAGGTTTCCTTCTTTGTAAAGCCAGCAAAAGATTTCAGGAATCTTCCAACTGAGAGCATCTGAAAATGATTGACATTTGTATATGGTCAGCACAAATGTTTGCTACCCATCTTTTATTATATACAATGACAGTGGTATATTACAAGAGCTGATAGAGACTCATTCTTGCCATTTTAAGAATACTGTCCAAGGAGGACACTGACCCAACTTCCAGTCAAGTTTACAGGTGCTGCTTAGCTAGAGGTTTCTAGTCATAATTTGCGTGAGCCAAATCTTCTCTAAGCTTTCTAATGAGAACATGTAAGAAATTATGGTGAATTAAAATGTATTCATCCCTCATCAGCCAGAAGGACAAAGCTACAGATGACTTACATCTCTTCTGTAAGAGATAAAGGAGACATGGGACAAATCATCTTCTGGCTTTTTTGAACTACTTAAGCAGATCCTGGCTTTCTGTTTCAAAGAATCAATAATTAGTATAAGAGTGCCTACTTAGGTGTGTTGATGGGCAGACTGGAACAGGGCTGAGAGGTCTATACATGGATGGGAAGCATGGACGGGCTTTCACAGTGACTCTACTCATGCAGGCATGCCCTTAGGCTGTCTCTGGAAAGCTTGATGGTGCAGACTTGCCGTTTCAACTTCACTTTAGAAAACTAACAATCCCTTGGGCTTATCTTCTCTGTGGTTCCAGGCACTGGCAAGCAAGCTGGGCCCCACATTAGTAAGCTGGGTTTATTTCTTTCCTTTCTAATTTCATTCTAGAGAAATACAGACAGACATACAGACATCTTCCTTCTTCCCTCCCCATCCCCACAATATTTTTGGACTCACATGAATATGGTTTCCTTTAATATTTTGAATTTAGGAATACTTTGCCCAATTTTGGCTTACACAGAAAAAGTTCTACCTTACTTACGGATGTCAAATGCTAATCTGTTATGAGGAAGCTATTGCATTAAATGTGTGTGTGTTCACATACTGTGGAGCAAATAATGCAAATCAGTTCTCTCAACAAGCTTCACTGTTTGGTCAAAATGTTTAGTATGGAGAGGTGTCTTGCAGAACACACAATCTTCTCAAACCCCTTTTCTCCTAGAGATGAGCTGCCTTCAAACTTTCTTTAAATTTCCCTTCTCCAATGAGACAGTGGTGCTCATCAGCGGATGCTTACTTGAAATAGGAATGTTTTTGGTAGGCATTTTAGAAAAGCATTGACTTCAGGTCACACCTGAAGCTGAAAAGTAAAGTCCATGCTGTATATAAATTCTGTCAAACAGAAACAGTCATCTTTGATATTTACCTAGGACAGCACTGACATGTTCTGGCAGGATTCTGGAGATGCCTTCCAGCAATCCCTTCTCAGCAATGAAGGCAAAAGCCTTCACGTGCCCTGAGCGAAGGACAGACAGCAAAGATGGACTGTACATTTTTGCTGGGGTCAGCAATACATCTCCTGCAAACAAAAGTCTCAATTCAATCAATTTGTTTAAAAGGTCATTAGGTGTTTAGTGGGAATGCTTCTCTGAACAGGTTCGCTTCTGCTCTTTGTGGCAGAAAACCTTGGGAAGTAGCAAAAAGTGGTGGCCCACTCTTCCAAAACTGTGGATGCAAGCCCACATACCTACCCCAAAGACTGATTAACCCTAACCCATCCTGAAGTAAACAACCCTTGGCAGCACCTAGTTATGAAAATGTCTAAACACAATTCATTTGCAGGTTTGTTTTTGAGAAGCAAGATATTGTACCTAGAGTCTTGTCACAACTGCCAGGTGCTGGTGAGGAGTAGTGTAAGGAGGACATTAAGATGATCTTCCTTATAATGCTAAAGCCATGGCCGTGAATCCCGGAAGAGGCCAGTCCAATAAGCACATCCTCCTCATCAGCTCTCTGCAGCCCCAGAAGCATCTGCCCTCGCTCCACTGCACCAACCACAAAGCCAGCCAGGTCATACTCTCCAGAAGAATACATGCCAGTCATCTCAGCCATCTCCCTGCCTAAGAGGGGAGAGAAAGAGTCAGCACTAGCTGTAAACATTTTTTGTTGTCAACTTTAAATCTATAGCATCTCCTAAAATAAGCAACATATCCAGGATAGCTGCAGAGACATGAAGCCTAAGCAACACATTCAGATATATTTTAACAATCCTTCTTGGTTTCTTACCTCACCTCAAGACTTCAACAAAACAAAGCTTTATTAAGTTAATGAAAGAAGAATTTTTTTTTCCATTTCATGCTACTTATCTGGCACCTCCCTGCTATGACTGAATATCAGAGAGGGAATGAAAACATATTAACACTTCAAGAATGTGAGGCAGCCAGTTTTGCTCTCCCTTGTACAAGGATAAATAAGCAAGAATCAGGATCCAAATGCATGAATAGTAAAAATCATCCCTCTGTGCTGACCCATTTTAGAGATAAGGAAGAGTTTAAGCCCAAATGCTTGACTATTTTTTCCACCAAACAGAAACAAACAGTTCTAATGCCACATACTGCCTCTGCCTACAAAGTCTATTTCACTAGTAATTGTCTCAACATCAGAACCTTCAAATCTCAAAGGAGAGGAGTGTTCATACCCAGGAAAGCGCATCCTGCATTTCTGCAAGCTTCAGCTATTCCTTCTTTGATTGTTTCAGTCACTTCAACATCAAGTTTGCCACAGGCAAAATAATTGAGGAAGAAGAGAGGCTCTGCTCCTTGAGCCAGGATGGCATTGACACACATGGCAACCAGGTCCTGACCTATGGTGTCATGTCTCTTACATACTTGCGCAATCTGCAAAACATGGTGGGAACCAGCAGTGGTGACAAGAAATACGCAAACCTCAGATACTAATCAAAGAAGCAGAAATCTCCCTAAAAAGAATTACAATAGAACATACACGCAGAAGATAACCTGGTACATCATCTAGTTTAAATCAAGAGAAAACAGCAGCAAAAATGAAACAATTTATTAAGTATTTTTTTTCTTCTTCTCCAAGTCCACAGGGAATGAGATTCTTCACTCCCACCCTCCCCAAGGAGTCTTTTGATCTCAGCTACCTCATGTCACAGACAACAATGTGGGTCTGGTCTGTAAGCTCCCTTGAAAGACAGGTCTTTCACAAAGCAATAATATTTCCCTCAGGAAGGCTGCTATTTGGTTTTAAAAAAGTTATCAAGGTGTTTGCATCACACAGGTAATGAAACCTGATTCAGACATCATGGCTTCTATAAAGTGGCAACATTTACACTACTTTATTACAAGCAGAGGTTTCTACACTGTCAGGGATACACCAAAGCGGTTCCACTTGTGCCAACTGCTGATGTAGATGCACAGCAGCAGCTCACACAGTGCAATTCACCTCTGTCAGTTACCACTTCAGGGTCTGAAGTAGGACAAAGATTGCACAGGTATGGATAAATTTTCAAGGTAACTACCTTTTACTGACACAGTTCTATCAGTGTAGTTATACCAGCACAGAAAAGCTCAGTACAGAAAGATGGGCAAGGGAAAAATGCAGATAAATACTATCACTGGCTTCAAAATGGTAACAGATCAGCACCTAAACAAAGACAGAGTTTGGATTACAAGCCTGATTTATTTCACTGGCTGGTGGATTCAGAAGTGCTATGGAAACCAGTCATCCCATGTCCTTTGTTGCATTATAACATCTTCCTCCCACTGATCTAGTAACAATTCATATAGGCATTGGCCGATTTTCTTTGGCCAAGGAAGAGTCTTGGGAACAGTCTGTGTAAACACAGTTGGGAATGTCTTTCTGCCAAGCAGTTGGAACAAAGACTCACAAGAGCCAGCACCAATCACTTTTTCATGCTCAGAGGTGTCCAAGGATATAAAACTGCAAAAGACCTTCTGGATTATTATGTTCAGTCTCCTGCTGTTGCAGGAAGCCACATCATATCATCCTATTACTAAAGGTATAAACACCAACTTGAAAACAAATTATGTTGCTGTGCTTGGTCAGTGAAAGGCAGCTTCAGATCTCCACTCCTCTGATGGCTGAAAGCCTTCTTCTGATTCAATATATAAATATATTCCTGGCTCAACTTATCCTATGTGTTCTTGTGTAATTAGCATTCTTTATATATTGGCTTCTCTTCCTCTTTAATGTTTATCTCCTTCATCCTTCCCCAGTGCCCTAACAGCAGTAATCATGCTACCTCTCTGCATACAATTCATTAAGCTAAGTCTGACAGTTATAATTTCAGCACTTCACTGCATCAGTTCCTCTCTGAACTGATCTTTAT
>VYZW01051217.1:0-14455 GCA_013401315.1 Balaeniceps rex
CCAACCCAAAGCATTCTATGATTCTATGATTCTATACTAAAAGAGCAGCCCCCCCTTTTTTTAATATCTTGACTTCACTGCTGGAAAATAAAGCAAATTTTATTTATATTAAGCACATTAGAACGTCCAGGAGTAATACCTTTAAACTGTAAGTACTTTTGCTGAACAAGAAGTTAAGTCCAAATGCCAAACTAGAACATACATACATGTGTGAACTCTCAAAGTGGAACGACGTTAAAAGTAAGAGCGCTATACCATGGCAGGATGTCAGATAAAGCAGCTGGGTATTCTTTTAGTTGTTTTTCTTAGTTAGTTTGAAAGTGACAAAGAAATAGATTAGTGCTTAAAAAACACAAATACAAAAATAAATTATAATAATATTCATATATACGTGCACACTTACATAAATATTTGAAATAAAATACTTATAATATTAAAGCATAAATGTCATATAAATGTGTTTTCAACCAGAAATACAGTAGTCAGCTCCATTTTACATCTTTCTTAAAACACTAACAAAGTGGTATCAGCAGAGTCCTATATTGAGGCAGACACACACCAGGTGTCAGTTCCATGTCTCCCATGTACAGTTTATATTTCTGCAGTATACATTTTATTTGAACAACCAGTGAACAGGGTAAACTGATATAAGAGAAAATGGATGAAAAAAACAGACTGAATTTTTAAAAAACAGGAAAAAAATCTTCAGAAGTATGTAATCAAAATATGCAGATCCAGATTCTGCTGTTTTATATTGATGTAGATCCAGAGTATGGAAAAATGGCGGTATTTGGATTTGCTCGTGCAGTTTAGAACTGAATCTGGCCTGTAAAATTTAACAAGCTACATTTTGCATCAGATGGCAATGTATATTTCCATAGGCAAGTACTTCATGGTTTATAAATAGCATATATATTGTAAAAGTGGTGCAAATATGGTATTTCATGTTTTTACTACTCACACAATTATGTTATTCGTTGTAACATTAAAGTCACTTAAGTAGCCAGCTTTAAGTATGCACATTTTTTAGAGGTCTTTTTTTATTTACTTTTATGGTAGAGCTCATTCAAGATACAATGAAATAGCTGGTAAAGGCTGTGCTGGAGGAGACACCAGTAGGGAAGGGTAACCCACTTTGGAAACAATCTCATTTTATGAATAAAGTCTGCAACCTCTCAGTGCAACCTCTCAATCCAGAGACCATGCAGTTTTTCAGAATCAAGAGAGAAAAGTGAAAGGNAAAATTATTAATATTACTTAGCTTCACAGTAGACTTTCTAATTGACAGCCCCTGCTATGAAAATCTTCATTGTAATAATTAACTTTATTCTTGCTATTTTTTCATATCAACATAAAAACCATGAAATTTGTATGTAAATAAAGAGATAATACTAATAATAAGCTTCTTTCATGCTGACCCCAGACCTTAGTGACTGTGGAAACATCTGCATTTATAAATTCTCATACAAAATCCACACCTGAATTGTGTGGATGTTTTTCCCCCAAAGTCTGTGTAGAAAAATAATATAATTTGACCCTACAAGACAGGACAAAATTGTCCGACCATGCCTCAAATAAAGTTCCTTATGTAAACAGCCACTTTGGCAATTGCAAGCAGTTAAGCATGTAAATAGTTTGAGAATCTCATACTTTCTTTTCTAATTTTACACTATAATCACTGGATTGTTGATACTTTAATTAAGCTAAGTGAAATACAGCTCCACACATAGTGTATATATTGGTCCGGTGTAGTGTCTCCCAAATATAACCCTACAAGCAGCTGGTATGGATATACCACCATCACCTCAGACTCTTATTGCTCAGATAAAAACAGTAAAGATGCAGTACAAATAACTCTGGTTTCAGATATTTTTATATGTGCTTAGATAGTCAATATGACTTTCTATTTCAGAATCAGCTGGAATTACATTCTGTGCACTTATTTGGTTTTGTTTTTTAAGCATAAATCATACAAACAGCAGAATATCAAAAAGCCAAACACAAGCTGTATTACAAGCTCTTCTAATTTTATCATCAGTCTCCTTACATTTCTGCTGAAACCAGAGATTGGAGAAGTTCTTAGTCTCCATAGTTTTAGGCAAAAACTTGTGCACAAGATGTGGGACTCAGAAGGCAGAGAGTAGAGTAAACAAAACAAAACAAAATAGTACTAAATAGACAGCAACAACACAGCTTTTCCTTTTTTGCTTTTCCTTAATCCGGTCTTTGTGGCCTGAACAGAAGTTTTAAATTCTTCAGGATGGTAACAGTGGCAAATGTAAGAAAACCTGACTTGACTCAGCTTCTTCAGCTTCTTTTAACCAGGCAGTTGGTTCATTGCTGCAATGTTAAAACTGCAATTGAGAGACAGATCATTCCTCAGATCTCAGTGATTTTGGGGTAAAAATTCACCCATGCAATGAGCACATCACTGCAGGCAGAGGGCAGTTCTAGGGTTGCATTTCCAGTGTTTCCAACTCATAATTTTATTTCCATCTGTGAAATAATTAGTATTATTTTAAAAGGTCCCACAATTAGTACAGAGCATCAGGATCTGCTCTGTCATTTCTATCACTTACTGCTGGGAAGAAAAATAAGAAAATGAAAAAGTGTCCTCCAGATGCTCAGAAATAAGAAGGTAAACTAAAAAAATTCTTCAAAAAAGTCAAAGCAAAGAATAAGAAAACAAAATCAAAAGAAACAGTGCTTTTTAAGATATTTTCATGAGCAGGGGGAGAGGCTCACAATTGTTCTCAGAAGTGCTAGCAGGGCAACATACACTTTTCTCAGCAGACATGAACTAGACCCCCTAATGTGACTGCTGCTATAATAAGCAAGGCTCTCATACACTCATATCAGTAAAAAATACATACAAGATGATTTACTAATAAGAAAAAATGCTAGTAAGGAATACTTAGTAAAAAGAAATACCTGCTTAAACTATTATATCACATCTTAAAACTTAAAAGTACCTTACTTAGGACTTGTGGGATGATTTTCTAGCTATAATTGTTAATAGTTCCTATTTTGATTGTACGCAGTTTTGACAGGGCAGTCAAGTTATAGAAACTATTCTGAAATTTGGATCATATTTGCAAACAGTTCTTCTGAAAGAGTGGAAATAAAGGAAAAGGATTCAGAAAATACCCAATATGAAATGCTTTGAAAACCAATATTTTTTTCAAACAGGCATTTTTAATGCAAAACTGCCAACACTAGTTAAAACGGGTAATGCAGAAGCTTAAAAAAGCCATCAAATAGAATATTTAATTTTGAAGCAACAAAGTAGTTTGTTTAACCCAGGGTTCTTTTTTGTTTGTTTTGTTTTGGATCTTTCTTCCATTCAACAACATTTTAGGCTGAACTGACAACATTTTGCTTTTCCTGATTAGGCAGGTGGCCTGAGAAAACAGCTATTCCTTTAATTACTATTTTCCTAGTAATAATCTTCTTGATAAAAATACAAAACACTTAGTGCCTGTCTTTGCTGTGGAATGAGCATGAGTTGATAACTCCCAAGGTACCAGCATCAGGTCTGGACCCAGGAGAAGGACTGCCGCAGCAGCAGGGAGACCCGTCTGAGTTAGCATACCCTGTTGACTGGCAAGAAACATTGCCTTAGAGGTGGCACCACGCTTGTGGGGAATGCTTTCCTGACCTGTTTGTATGTCAGAGTAACACTATGTTTTTCTGCCTGGAGCTCCTGGCTTGGGTAGGAGTCAGCTTGTACTTGTATGTACAGTCTTCTTGGATCTAGCTCATGTGTCTCGTCAGTGAATGTTATAGACACATTTTTAAGGCTCACCTTTGAATATTTGCCTCTAGATATTTACCTTGTGACTTCTTTGGAGGAAGTCAGTTAATTGGATTTAGTGTCCTGAAGTTTAATTCAGATTTAATTTAACCTGGAGGAGGTCACTCTTAGTGAGAGCAGAACAGTTTATAGATTGCACATGAGTTAGCAGATTGTTCAAAGGCTCTGCCGCAGTCTGTGCTCACCTCAGACTCTTGATTTATGTAAAAGATAAAAAATCCCCTGCAAACTCTTCCATCCTTGGTTAGGTTTTAACTGAGATTAGTTAGTCAGAGAATTCAGAGCATATCCTTTTCTTCTCTTAAACAAGCCCAGAAGGAAGTGTTAAAGGCTGTTGGTATCATTCTGTTCCCACTGGAGTCAATCCTAACCTTTCAAGCTATATCTGCATTGTGTACAGCTATGTTACCTGGTTCCAAACACATGTGATATGCAAAAGAGATGATGCAGGAGCAAGGATGTGTCAACATGGTGCTTTGCTGGACTAATTAAGCTGACTTCAACAGCAGGACAGAACAGCTTTGGCAGACAGTAGCATTAACGCAACTATGCTGTTTTCAGTAGCAGAGCTTGTTGCATGTGCGTATGTCATGGTTTAACCACTGGGACTGTTAAAGGGTGAGCGAGTCTTGCTGATCACTCCTTGGCTCTCCAGCTGACGAATCAGCTTATGGATGGGAATCAGGGAGTCTCGGTTGGTGCGATATTGCCGCCGGTGCACCGTTGTGGTGGCGATTGGCACCTGTTGTTCTTCGACCCTCAGCAACCCCACAACAGAAGGGTCCTCCGAGAGGCCGGGCAAGGTGGACAACTGTTTAATTTCTTCCCTCTCCAAGGCAGCTATACCAAAAGCCCACTTATACCCTTTTGGGTCCTTGAAATACCCTCTCCTGAGGTAGTCTATGCCAAGGATGCACGGGGCCTCTGGGCCAGTGACAATGGGGTGCTTTTGCCACTCATTCCCGGTTAGGCTCACTTCAGCCTCCAATACAGTGAGCTGTTGGGATCCCCCTGTCACTCCAGAGATACAGATGGGTTCTGGCCCTTTATAGCTTGATGGCATTAGGGTACACTGTGCACCGGTGTCCACTAGAGCTTTATACTCCTGTGGGTGTGATGTGCCAGGCCATCGAATCCACACAGTCCAGTAAACCCGGTTGTCCCTTTCCTCCACCTGGCCGGAGGCAGGGCCCCTCTAAAACTGGGCATAGTATTCATTACCCACTTCTTGTACATATGGGTCAGGAACGCTGTCATTAAGATCTGAAATAAGATCAGCCCTTCTAGTCTGTCTGGGGAACTTCCCACTGGAAACTGGAGCAGCAATTTTCCTGGAAGAACCCCCTTTTGTGATTGTTTTTCCTTGCAACTCACGTACCCGTGCCTCCAGGGTCGAAGTAGGTTTTCTATCCCACTTCCTCATGTCATCTCCGTGGTCATGCAGGTAAAACCACAGGGTGCCCTGTGGTGTGTACCCCCTATATCCTCTCTCTTGGGTAGAGGGACGCTTACTCCCAATGGCTGAGATATTGGTCCGTACAGGTGCAGAGTAGGACCTATTCTCTTTGAGTTGCTGGAACTCCCGGGACAGTTTTTCCACAGCCGAGATGCAGGCCCATAGGGAGGAAGAGAGACTGTCTTCGTATTCCCGGTGTTGGCCAGCCAATTCATCCACCATTGATTTCTCTCCGTCTTTCCAGGTCATTACTGCCAATGAGTTTGCATGCGACGATGGTGCGCTCCGTACCACCTTGTGCCACATGGGTCGTGTGCACCTGACTTCATCTGGATCTTTGGATAACTGCTCGTTGTCCAGGTCACCATAAACCACCTCCAGCACAGCTAATTCTCTCAGGTACTGGATACCTCTCTCCATGGTGGTCCACTTGCCTGGGTGACATATAACATCTTCCTTGAAGGGATACCTTTCCTTCACACCTGACTGAGGCTGAGGGCTTGTGCCCCCTTTCCAATCGCTTTGTCAATGCCCCCTTCCTTAGAAAGGGATCCCAGCTGTTTGGCTTCCTTACTTTCTAATTCCAGGCTACTGGCCCCGTTATCCCAGCACTGGAGCAGCCAGGTGATGATGTGCTCGCCTGGACGACAGCTGAAATCCTTTCGCATATCTCGCAGTTCACTCAGGGATAGGGATTGGGTGGATACTGTCTTGTTTATGAGTTCTGCCTCTTCCTCCTCCTCTTCTCGCGGTGGCCCTTTTTCGGAGTAGCCTGCCTCGTCCACTTCTTCCTCCTTCCCCTTGCTAGGAGTTTCTTCCCTTACTAAACAAGCTGAATTTTGCATCCAATATTTCTTCTTGTGTATAGGCTAACTGATACCAGCACAGGTTGGTTCTCTGGTTCAGCTGCGGTGCCTGTTGCCAGGGTTGGAGTAGCTGCAGTGCCTGTTGTTTTGTCGTCAGATCCAGAGACCTTCTCTTTCCCTTGAGGGTTCTGAATAGTGTTGAACAGGGCTCGGTAGGCATGGGCCAGGCCCCAACATGTTGCAGTGATTTGCGTCTCTCTGGAGTTGCCAGGGTGACAGCATACTTTTTCCAAATATTCTACTACTTTTTCAGGGTTCTGCACTTGTTCAGGGGTGAAGCTCCAAAACATTGGAGGTGCCCACTGTCCTAGGTACTTGCCCATGCTATCCCCCACACCCTGCTACTCATAACTATCCAGCCTCGGGGCAGATTACTGGGTGGTATTCTTAAATATTTGTTTAACTTTAAACAAGACCTGAAACACATTCAGAAGACATAGCAATAGGAACATGCTGTTTTGAACTTCCCAAGGATATTCAAAATTCTCAAGAGCTGTTGTAACCAGCCTGGAGGAGAAGGGGAAGGTGAAGGAGTGGGGGAAAGTGTCCCCCCTTGTCTCCCCCATAAATTGGCTCTCCAAGGAGAAAGGTAAAGAGTGCAATTGTTAATAGTTTCCGAGAGATGGTTCCTGAAGTACGGAGATGACGGCAATGCTGAGTACAAATACCAGATTAGTCTCATGACCAGTAATTTTATCATATCATAAGCCAGTGTTACAAAATACAGCAAAATGATAACCTTAATCCAGCTCCCAGAGATGATAAACAGCACAACAGAGAACATATGTAGCAAGTAAGGTATTATATAACACAACTCTTGAGAACAAGCACAACAACTCTGAGAGGAAATAAATCAACATTGCGACCAGCAACTATTAACCTAACAATGAATGCTTATAACTGTCCTGGTTTTGGCTGGGTTAGAGTTAATTTTCTTCCTAGTAGCTGGCATAGTGCTGTGTTTTGGATTTAGGATGAGAAGAATGCTGATAACACACTGCTGTTTTGGTTGTTGCCAAGTAGTGCTTAGGCTCGTCAAGGACTTTCTTTTTCAGCTTCCCATGCTCTGCCAGGTGCACAAGGAACTGGGAGGGGGCACAGCCAAGATAGTTGATCCAAACTGACCAAAGGGCTATTCCGTACCATATGACGTCATGCTCAGTATATAAACTGGGGGGAGTTGGCCGGGGGGAGCAATCGCTGCTCGGGGACTGGCTGGGCGTCGGTTGGTGGGTGGTGAGTGGTTGCATCACTTGTTTTTCCTGGGTTTTGTTTCTCTCTCTCTCGTTCTCCTTTTCATTGCAATTTTATTACTATTATTATTATTATTTATTAAACTGTTTTNAGGGAAAGTAATAATAACAATAATAATGATAAAAGAATATACAAACAAAATGATGCAAAATGCAATTGCTCACCACCCGCTGACCGATGCCCAGCCAGTTCCTGAGCAGCGGCCTCACCCCCCTGGCCAACTTCCCCCAGTTTTTTGTTCAGCATGACATTATATGGTATGGAATATCCTTTTGGCCATTTTGGATCAGCTGTCCTGGCTGTGTCCTCTCCCAGCTTCTTGTGCACCCCCAGCCTCCTCGCTGGCAGGACAGTATAAGAAGCTGAAAAGTCCTTGACTTAGTGTAAGCACTACTTGGCAACAACTAAAACATCAGTGTGTTATCAGCATTGTTCTCATCCTAAATTCAAAACACAGCACTATGCCAGCTACTAGGAAGAAAATTAACTCTATCCCAGCTGAAACCAGGACAGCGTAGCTTGCAGTTTTGCCATGCCATGTACTGTGCTACCTTACACATCCATTACCTGTTGCTATACCTGAATGGGTTGAGAGGAGGCTGAGCTACAGGCTTGTTGTTGTGTCTGGGGCTGCATTGTCACAAAGGCATCTGGTCTTCTCTCTCTCTTTAGAGAAGACCTACTCTTATCTCTTTACCTCCACAGTTTTTGGCCTCTGCCTTTCCTCAGAAAAGGAAAAGAAGCCTCTTTCTAACAAATGTTCTATAATTAGAGTGCTTATTATTAATATTGAAGCACATTAGGGCTGAAGAGCATTCACCATATATACATATACATGCAGAACTTTTAAACAGAATAGTAGGTCAATGGTCACTTTGCCAAAACTCTCCCAAATGAGTTGGAATCAAGCATTTAGCTTCAGGCAAGGCTGCTGAGATATTGTAACTTGGATTTAGTTTGATGCCTGGTGCTGCATCTCCTTGGGCTGGGTACTCAATTGCTGGCTGGAGTGTCAGGGGCAGACCCATGGCACTGTGCATGGCCACGGTGCTTTGCAGAAAGGAAAGCAGCTGCCTCCTGGGAGCCCCACATGAACACCAGTACACACAGCCACAAGCACTTGTGTGCAGCCAGAGCTAAGAAATAAATGCCAGTTTATGCCTTCTATTCCCCTTTGTAGGTGTGTGAGGTAGAATCTGTAAGGAATTACAGGAATTATTTAAAAAATTCATTTAGCAAATAAGAAATTAAACAAAATGAAATCTAAATATATCAATAATGAAGCTGAATGCACATGTGAATATAGACTGTATATCTGCAGATAGATACATTAAATGCATGAAAGAAAATGTGAAAATTCACATACAGTTTGCAGCTGTCCTAGGTGCTCAGCACTTCTGCTGTGATTTTGAAAAGGAGGCAAAATCACTATGGTTTAATAATAAAAAGTTGTAATTGAAATTTTTTTCTGTTTTTTTTTTTCTTTGTCAGAACAGCTCTCAGTGATTTATAAGCCAGAGAATTACCAAATCTTTATTACATCAGAGTATAGCATACCAGGAAATACTTTATAGTAATACTGGGAGATTTTTAGTATTTTATACATTTAAATGGAATGATACATGAAACTCTTAGAATGGAAGATTACCTGTTTTTCAAGAAATGTGAATCTGATAATTGAATAAAATATTAATCTGGTGCTAGATACAAGGACATTTTTCCTTACAGCAGCTAAGAGAAGAGGAAGAAGAGAGAGAACAATGCTAACAATTTTTGGTTATTTTTTTTAACACAAGACTCCTATTGACTTCCCATAGGAGTTTAATACAGAGATGATGATATTCACCTAGAACAATCAGGGTCATGATGAAGGACACCCAATCTTCCTGGTCCATGGGGTTGCATACCAATATTTTCTCATGCTCCAGAGCCAGAAGCCCTCACACCCTAGAGTGCTGAGAAATAGATGAACTCCCAGAGTAGTTCTTAAACATAAAGTAACAGTGTCTTGTTCGGTCACTGTTTATCCTCTTGAATTATTTTATTATTTTTTTGGGGAATTTTCTGTCATAAAATACTCTTTAGTATTTTAATAATTTTCAACATTTCTTTTGGTTATTTCTTTTGCCCCAGATTTCCAATTTCATTTCTTGTTAGTATCATTTTGATGTTAAGCTCTCATAAAATACTATTTGTGTACATGATATATCAATATTTTATTCAGAAATTAAAATTTTTCAATGTACTGTCACTGGGAAGCCTTTTTGTGATGGTCCAGACAAATTTGGTGCAATTTTGCTTGCACAAAAAAGTGCAAAAATTTGAGCATTCTGCCAATTTAATAACTGCTGTTACTGGTGTACTGACCATAGGGAAACTGTCTGAGTAGGTAGGGAAGGAGGAAGAACCATTTGCTGATAAATTACCAGTAGAAGCAAGGAACAAATTTTGCTAAAACCAGTTTTTATGATCAGGTCAGCAACTGACTGACTTTTACAACTGGTTCTGCTAAGTCAAACTGGGCTGTGCCTCAGCCTGGCCTTGTATTTGGGGTAAATTCATTTCTCTCCAGAAATGAGAATGTTAAAAATAGAAAAAAATCTTTATTAATGCAGCTATGCTACCACAGCTGATAAGTATTATTTCAGACACAGTTTATGCATGCATCATTTTGCAGTTTATGAGAACACGGTGGCTGATACTTACATTATTATCTGTATCTGATGCAAGAAATCTATGTTTTTTCCATATCTATCAAAGGCTGTCATAAGAAATAAACTTATGGAACAAAAATGTGTTAAAAATGTCTGTATAAAAGGTTAAGTCCCCAGTGGAAGAAAAATCAAGAATGAAAAATAAAAATACTATAGTATGCAAAAAAAGTTGGAATGAAATACAACCACACGCAGTTAGAAAGGGTTTTGAAGTTTTCATGGGACTTGCTGGAAAATATACATTGTTTCTATGAGAAGATTTGGTTTATTAGTAAAAGTCTGCGTAAAATTTCAGGATTTAAGAGAATACCAATAAAGTGAAGACTATAAATACCTCATAAAGAGACTAAACAAGCCCACTACTGAGAGACATGCTTGATGTCCTGCTTCACTGCTAGCATATAACAATAGGAAGAAACCTGTTGTCTCTATAGAATTAGTTCAGTTAAATAAACTGCTCGAAATGCTATTGTTTAGGTCTGACAGCAGCTGCTTACTGTGGTTCCCATTTATGCATGATCAGCTGATACAGCTTAGAATCTGCTGCAGTGCGCCTGTAGCACACATACATTTTAAACTGTGCCATTTGGCATATACAAGTCACTTCTTGTTGCTTTGCATAAATTCCTCCTCTTTTTGTTCTCATCAAGTGTTAAGCATAGCTCAGGATGCTATGCAATACAAGTTGCTTCTTTAAGGGGGGCATTTTCGAAATTCACTTCTATGAAGGTGAATTGGTTTATACCTGCAATTTAGTTGCATAGAATCATAGAATCATTTGGTTGGAAAAGACCTTTAAGATCATCGAGTCCAACCATACCTGTTCACTACTAAACCATGTCCCTAAGCACCTCGTCTAGCCGTCTTTTAAATACCTCCAGGGATGGGGACTCAAACACTTCCCTGGGCAGCCTGTTCCAATACCTGACAACCCTTTCCGTGAAGAAGTTTTTCCTAATATCTAATCTAAACCTCCCCTGGAGCAACTTGAGGCCATTGCCTCTCGTCCTATCACTTGCTACTTGGGAGAAGAGACTGACACCCACCTTGCTACAACCTCCTTTCAGGTAGTTGTAGAGAGCAATAAGGTGTCCCCTCAGCCTCCTCTTCTCCAGGCTAAACAACCCCAGGTCCCTCAGCCGCTCCTCATAAGACTTGGTCTCCAGACCCTTCACCAGCTTCGTTGCCCTTCTCTGGACACGCTCCAGCAACTTGATGTCCTTCTTGTACTGAGGGGCCCAAAACTGAACACAGTACTCGAGGTGCTGCCTCACCAGTGCCAAGTACAGGGGAAGGATGACTTCCCTGGTCCTGCTGGCCACACATACAAGCCAGGATGCCGTTGGCCTTCTTGGCTACCTGGGCACACTGCTGGCTCATATTCAGTCGGCTGTCGGCCAACACCCCCAGATCCCTCTCTGCCAAGCAGCTTTCCAGCCACTCTTCTCCAAGCCTGTAGCTTTGCATGGGGTTGTTGTGGCCCAAGTGCAGGACCTGGCACTTGGCCTTGTTGAACCTCATACAATTTGTCACAGCCCATTGGTCCAGCCTGTCCAGGTCCCTCTGTAGAGCCTTCCTACCCTCAAGCAGATCAACACTTCCTCCCAGCTTAGTGTCATCTGCATGTAACACTGTGAGCAATTATGCTCTACATATTCGACTGCAAATGTAAACCTGAGTTTTGATTGCAGCATAAAATTTATACTAAAAAAATAAAATCAATTCTTTTCTCAATATTAGTTGGAAGGCATGTTTTTTCTGAATGGCAGACACAAAGATATAGGAGCAAAATTCAATAAGAATATATTATTTTTACAAGGACACTGAACTTCACTCTGATGAAGAATATATCTATTGTTATTAGCCTTCTAAGTGTGCATTTTTATAATGAACAAGACAGGTTACATTTCTGAAAGCTCTCTCCTCCAGGCATCAAAAAATGCAGGCACATATAACTGTTTCAGTTAACAGTCAGTTTGTCTTTTACTACCATAGTGGTGGACATTCAAGCCTGGGAGATAACACAGCTAACATTAAATATGTTTGCTATACCATTTAAGTGAAGCCATTCAGGCTTTTCAGGACTGTGACCTATAATATTTTACTAATACAAACTTTGTGCTCACTGGTAATCGTGAGATAATAATTCACTAAACAGCTAGTAGAGAGCTCAGCTCAGGCTCCACACAGACATATGTCAGAAACAGATTATAGGGAAAGAGGGAGACAAAATTAAATTTTAACTCCCTCCCCTCATACATAAACTCAAAAGACTCTCCAAAACAAACAAACATATCCTCAGCTGAGAGGAAGGATAGAAATCAGTACCGAAAACTGGATTAGAGGGTTGGTTTCATGGGGACAGCAGGGAACAGAAAGCAAACTTTCTATTATCAGCTGACTCTCACTGAAAGCATGATCTAATCCGAAGCAGAAAAAGCTTCTGCTGAAGTCAACAGGGCTGGACCCTTTAAAGTTCCTGAAGAGTTCACAATTCATATTAAATGAGTAACTGAATAACTGAAAATTAATACCAGCACTGAGACTGTTCTCTCTAGTAAAAACAAAAAGAAAATGTGAGACCAAATTCATAGAGATCCTTATTTCTTCCAAATTATGCTAAGAAATGGAAATGTCTTCTTAACTCTAACATGTATTTATGAGTTTAGTAGCAGGAAATTGCAATAAATGTCATATTATGCAGAATATATTTGTAGCTCATACTTACATATGCTTCTATGCTTATAGTAAATTTGAGGCACAAGAATCAGGATTTAAACACTAGCAGTTTTTATAAATAAAGACTGCTGAATCAGGTTCTAAACTCTAGAAACTGACACAAAATAAAAGCGACCTTTAGATAAGTTTTCAGACCTAGTACAGATAAGATACACAAACTGAGGGAGTGTATAAGTTATCTGGTAGAATATCATATAATATGTCAATGTTTCCTTCTTAGTTTAACAAAAATAACCTTTATGGTGCCACAAGTCCTTTGCAATTTCTTTACAGTCATAACAGTGACTGATAAACAAAAATGATATATCAAGAAATATTATTTTTGGAGATGGGGGGACTTGGAAGTGAATGCCAGATTTGGTGCTTTGGAATCTGAAAGTAGGAAAGAACGTATAGGTTTGGTTGATTGGTTGGTTGTTTTTTTTAATTTGGAGATAATCTGTAGTCTTCAACTGACAATAATATGTTCCATTTAACATTAAATTTACATCAACATGCTGTTCAGTAACACTAGATATTCAGAATAATTTTTTTAGTGTGATTGGAGTATTAACATTCTGAACATGACATTTAGTTGAACTTAAATTCATTAAAACAAAATTAAAAGGCCAGACAGTTGGAATATCAAATCAAGAAAATTTAATAGCTTGATTCTGTTTATTTGCATTCTTCTCTAAGTACTAAGAGATGACTGCATGCCTCTGAGGATTTTTCAAATGAGAATGTTTACGCATATAAATCAGAATATAAAATATAAATATAAATCAGAATATCCCTCAAAACTATGCATTATTAGAAACAAGAGATCAAACAAGAAGTTTGCAAAAGAGGCTAGCATATTAAATCAGTTAAGGCATAGTAAGGCATAGGAAAGGGGTTTCATCCAGTGTCCTCAGGTAAATAAGCTGTACCTACAGGATATAATATAGCTGCTTTATTCCAGCCCAGTACCAAAACACACAAAGCATTACTGCCTTTCTTCTGGACTGAAGTAAATTCGTCCAGAACAAGGCCAATTTCTTATCATGATAATCCCCATGAGCTTAGAACAAGGAGGTTTTGGTCTATGTTTAATTAAAGCTGCATTACAGTACTTAGACATCTGTTACATTTATACATTGTGGGTCAAGGGCTCAGCTCGAGCTTCTCTTTTGAGATCTGTATGGCCACTGTTGAGTCTTTTTTTTCCCCCCATTATTTTTCATAGCTAAGCCACTAGTTTCATGTCCAAGGACACTTTTCCCCATCGGGGAAAGGGGTATGATCTGGTCCTTAATTTCTAGCATTTTGAGATTTGCAGAAGATTTTTCACAGAGAAACCTCCCAAAAACCCTCAAGTTTAATGAACTGCACAGTGCAAACTGTAATGGGAATGGATGCAAACTTCATCTTTAAGCCTGACTCTTAGAACAATAAGGTCAGTATCTAAGCATTGCAGTTAGCTGCATCACTGTATTATCTTTAATTGAACACTTGCAAAGAGTTTTTCCTCTATTTACATCATTCTTTGCTATTTCTATCTTATTTTTCTATCATACATTTTGGCACTTTCCTTCATTCTTCCCCTCCCCCCATCTAAAACAACCTGATGCAACAAATTCAGCCCTCTTCA
>VYZW01051221.1:5703-19176 GCA_013401315.1 Balaeniceps rex
CAAAATATTTTCATGTAAGAAAAAATTCTCTTTTACTTTGTGCTAGTGCTAGAAAGCCTTACAACAGAATAGTTTAAGTTCTCCTCCAGGAAGGGAAAGCACTGAAAAATGGTAATGGTAATTGCCCTGTACCCCTCATCCTAATCCTGTTGCCTTTTGAGTCATAGCTGTGATTTACAGCTAAACTGAAGTTCCCCTTTAGATGACACAATATTATTCTGCATATCCCAGTACTAAGCCCTATGCTTGCCTATGGTTTCACTCATTCTCTGTCTGTAACGCATATAAGTCAAATTTGGCTCTTTTGGCTCTTCACGCCACTTTGTTTAATTTGAAATGCACAATTTCATATAAATAATCTCAGGAGGAATTGTTAAAAAATCTGATTTGAAGTGTCTTCAACTAAAATTTGAACAAAATTGTAGTGGACACATAAAATACTTTAAAGTGATACTTAAAACAGACATTCTTTTATTTTTATTTTGCAGGTTTTTTTTTTCTATGAGAACTTTTTATAGACTAAAAGTTTTGTAAATTATTCTTTTCAAAAAGTACATGCACACATGCACAATAAGCCTCCATTCCAGATTTCTGTACTTTAAAACAGCATTCTTTAAAAAAATGTTTAAAATGTTGCAGAAAAGAAACAGATTTTTGTTCAGTTTTTTTCTCCCTCTTTTATCAATTTGGATAAGATACTTACCATGTTACTGAACTGAGAACTTACATCTATTCTGGGAAGAACCAGATTGCCCATAAATTATAAACTCCAAAAAAGTAAGTAATTTTTTATGTAAGTATTCATTTTGTCATTTCATCCTTTACTAAAGGGACATGATAAGCAATGCAGGTTAACGCAACGATCATACTTCAAATCATGTACTATATGTCTTGATTATTGACATTACCATTACCATTAATTTTATGTTCAGCTGATGTTCAGGGTTTCTAGAGCAGATTGGTCTCCAAATATACTTCACTAACTGTACTCCTTTTCTCATTTTCACCTCCCCACATGTACAGGGGTGCTGTAAGTCTCCTTAGTAAGTTGGTAGTATATGAGAAAAAAAATGAATGACATGGTGGGACCAGTTATACAGTCCTAACAATATGAGTATTTCAGCACAAAATGCTGACATACTAGCAACCAGTTTTGCAAGAACCAGTTTGATTCTTTAAAGTAAGCATAATGCAAAATCAATTTCAGTAATTTCACCCTGACAGTATGTTTCAAAAATCTGAGCTTTGTAGCAGCATGCAAGTCCTATAATATGCATTCATGTTCAGGGCATGCAGAATGCAATTGTATGAAAGACATAAGCTGTGCTATTGGTCTTGGTTCTTTGTTTGGTTAAATGTTATATGATCTGACTACAGTTTGCACAGGAATGTCGAAAATTTGCCTACTACACATGCCACTGATGCTGGCTGAAGAGAACAGACTTCATGTTGATGGAGCTCTCCAGTTCACCACCCTGACCCTTTTTCTGCAAGGAAAATTGAATTCTTAATAACCAAAGTAAATACATATTCTTCAGCTACGTTAACTGTTTCAGGACATCATGTGAAAAAAAATAATGAGTTGAAAGTTCTTCACTGTGAAGCAAAAACACACTGAAGTAAACTAGATTTCTGAAAGAAATAGGTACTGCAGTTATAACTGTTCTGAACATAGCAGCAGAAATGGGTGTAAATACTATATATTATAGATGAAGCACTACCAACAGCTGTTATTAAGGTTGCATTCAGAATTGTGTTGCAAACTGAAAATGTTTTCAGTTACTCAGTGTTTTTTGAAGCATTCATTCATCAGCCTACTCTTTTTTCAGGCAGAACACAGCCAAAATCTACTACTGTGGAAGTGTCCTCAAAAAACCTTTCCTTAGAGAAGGAGTTAATAGAGTTCACTTTCCTCTTACAAAAATGCTTACACCCCATTTTTAAAAACCTCACCACAAAAATGAGTAAGAAAGATGACTGAAATTTCAAGGGATTTTTTAAGAAATAACTTTCACTGAGGATATTCATTTTTGACTTGTCCAAATTTAAGAAATTCAAATATGTTTGATGCATTTTTATTGCGTGAATTTGCTAAGATGAATAGAGAATATTTGCACTTGGGATTGGGAACAAAAAAGAAAAAAGCTTCCTAGGCTTCTCTCTCAGACTTCTGCAAAAAATGGAAAATTATTTTCTAAGGCCTCAATTCAGGAAAGCAATGAAACATGTGTGAATGTTTTGCTGTGCTGAAGCCAAACACAGCAACAAATACAAATCAAATAGAAGTCCTTGAAAATATGTCCTTTTTCTTTATTGCTCACCAGAAATAGATTGCTCACCAGCTATATATGACAAGGTGGGTAACTACAAGTGTATTTAGATTTGATTATTTACAGATCCTATAAAGAATAGGACAACTGTTGACAGGATTGATCCAGTTCCAAACAAATTCCAACAGCAAAAAGCAATAAATCAAAGGCAGACATAACATTGCATAATTCTTTAGAAAAGGCACCATTTTATTCATGTGTTTGCAGCATGATTTGTGGACTATTACATATATTCTAAATATATACCTGATAGCTGTACACATACAATATTGGCTATATCTAAAATATTAGTCAAGTGTCTTTCAGATTCAATAATTACTTTTTTTAGCATAATTTGTAATTTTAAAATATTTCTACATACTGCATTAAAATAACTATTAAGATTTATCATGTCTGCCTGAAGAAAATTTTAATGGATGCAAGGCCCAGCATCCCTACTACTTATTCTGATAGAAAGAGTGTATGCTCACTGACTTAGGTAAAAGTACGACTAATTTTCATTGGCATCTGTGTTAATAAAATCTGTTTGTATTTATGAAAATGTATTTTTTACCTGTGCCAGCTATGCTGTCAGGGCTACAAAGTGCATTTTTCCTCTGAGAAATATGCAATTTCTGGTATGCTAGTGTAATTGATTAAAATCATAAGTTTAGTTTAATATAAGTATGCACAAAGTTAAAATGTATGTAAGTTTCTGGGAACTTTTTTTTAAAAATCTATCAAATATTGTGCTTCTAATTAATGCTAATTTACAAAACTACTCATGCAGTTTTAATTTATGATTATTGTAAGGCCAAATTGTTTAGAGACAAAAAATGTACATGTTTTCTTATTCCATTCTTGCATTATTTGATTTTGTTTTGAATTTCTTGTAATATTGTTTTCAGCACCATACCACTATGAAAAACACATGACAATAAATAAAAGCTATATTGAAAACAATTATTCTTAGAATGTTGCTTGAATAAAAATCAATTACTTATGAAATTAGGTAAATTTTGATCATTATTACTGTCAAAAAAATTTTTTGCCTTTCTAAGTAGTGCAAGTTTAAATTTTGAAATTTCTTTTTTTTAATGCTAAAGAGTGTAACTAAGAAATAGACAGGGCACATTTTGAAGTAGAAAAGCAAATAACTTGGAATATATACACAATAGCAGATATTCCTGATGTAAAAAATGTCACATGACATTTTAATAATAATGCCTTATGACAGAGTGCATGTCAAAAAACACAATTAATCATAACTAACAACCATCTCAAAGAGAAAGTTGCCTTTCTGCATGCTATCAACTGTGTGATTACTTCCAGAAGCAAATAACGTCCATCTAAAAGTAACTATACTAAGTGATATTAATATAATAATATAACAAAGTATAATTTCTTTCTAAGGAAAAGTAAAAAATATTAAACATTCAACTACCTGTACAAATATAAATATTTTTATCCTTCTAGGTATATTTAGTATTAGAATAGCACAAATTCAAAACAGCTCTGTATTTGCAGAGTCCAACATATTTCTACATTCAGTAAAAGCATTGTCCTAGCATAGAAATGAATTTATATCTTACTGTTAAAATTTCTGTTACAAAAAAGGATAACTTGCAGTGTGTAGTGAAAATTAATTTGCACCTCAACAGATGTAAGTGAAGACAAAATTACCCATCTGCCAGGTAAGAAATTGCTTTAAAACAGAACTTTAAAACAGAATGAAAAGTGTTAGCTTTCCTTAAAATCGAATTTACACCTTGCTTTTGTGGAGGACTGTAGGCAACGAGGTCACTCAGCCTATATTTTAAGGGCCCCTACAGAATTCTTCATCATCCTACCAGGAGTCTTGCCATACATGCAATAATCAGAGTTTATAATCAAAGTTTATTTACATGAGCATCTATGTAGGATGTAGATACAGGTGCTATTTCCTTTTGTTTATATAACCCTCCTTTGCTACAAATTGTCCACAACGTTGACAATACTGTCACACTTTTAAATACATATTGGTACTGGTCATTCAAAGGAATCTTGTAAAAATGGATAATTCCAGGTCTTGCCTTTAAAAATGTTCTTGTCTGAAAGGTTATTCATGGCCATGAAATAACTATAACAAAGGCTTCAATCAATTCACTAAATGTTCATCTCTCGAGCTGTGTCTGCAAAAAGTAGTCATAACCTCTTTTATTACAGAAGCTTTTAGGTAAATTTTGGTGACCTATGAGTTATTTCCATTAGCTTGAAAATGACGATGGAACCAGCTAACTTTGATTCATCTCTTTTTCCCTCAAGACACATAGAATTCATACCAAGAGTATCTCTATCTTCTTAGTTACTGTCCTATCTAAATCAGTAGTCAGCCCCAAAGCTCTCTTGTTATGATTCTCTCATCACCCCAATCTCAACCCCTCTCCAGCGTACTGCTGATTTGGTCTTTGTAAGTGTGGTTCTTTCTCTCCACAATACAGGAATTGTCAACCATGATTGTCTCCAGGGAGTCCACATTTCTGAGTAGTGCCACATCTCCTTGGCAGTGCAGCACTGCCTAAGTTTAGACTTGTGGACAGGTACTGCTTTAATAAAAATGTTTTGTTGCCTCTTTTGGTTACCTTTTAAACCAGAGCAGCTACCCATGTTTGTTCTTACTTACAACAATAGTATTTGCATGTCCAAACTAGTTATCCTCTAAAGTAATGCAATTGTCAATTTTGTGAAGTGAGCATATTCATCCTTTCAAAACTGCGTACCCAAGTTGCTCCAGTTGGCATCCTAACATTTCCTGGGTCCAGCTTAAGGAATCAGAAACGCCAAGCTGGCCAAATTCCCAGTTCCATGCAGGAAATCTGGGATACCCAAAACAGACTTCAGTCTGGGCTGCCCTAGAGCTATGGATGTGGGCATCCTAGGCTCCCCAACATTTTGACACAAAAGCTAGCAGAGCATCAGTCATCTTCATGTCACAACCTTGCCTGTATTCTGATGTAAAGAGAGTCAAAACAGAGAAGTATCCATTTTGTAAGAACATTTCTGACCTGAGAAAGGCCTGGGAGACTTGTAATAGGGCAACATGCTGGCAGATATCTCCAGTGACAGACTGTCACAAAGACAAAGCCAGGCACAGAGCCTGCAAGTAAATCAGAATGTCTGCAACAGGCAGAAACTCTCCCCGCACTTGTAGAGACCTCATGTTTGATGTCCACATTAGAAACAATGAATGCCAAACACTTTACTAGTTCCAGTGGTGAATGTCAGAATGAATGGGCAATACAAATAAGTCAAAGTGCCACAAGTTGAGCTGATTATATTATTTGATGGGCACACTACTGCATTCATTTTAAACTTCTTTTAATAGTGTTTAAATCTGCTTTTTTTTCTATGAGAGAAGATAAAAAGAAGGGAACTGAAGGTTTCTTTGCCCAGATGGCTAGACTTTGAACCATCCAGATGGAAGACAGCAAATCCTGCCTGGATTTCTGGCAGATTTCTGGGGTCCGCAGGCTGGGAAAGCTGTGCCAGACAGGCTGTGCTCCCCCATCATGTTTCTCCAGGGCAAGCAGCCACCATGGCTTTTCTAGGTTCAATGCAAAATTCAAGGATTTCAGGAATCCCTGTACTAACCAGAATTCAGCTGTCGCCTCCAGAGCCCAGATCCCTACAAGAAGCCGAGGACTTGGGATGGGTTCTTAGGATTCTGCCTTATGGAAAACAAGTGCTTTGAACATCCCAGTGGTCTTCCTAGTGAAGTTGTCCTGCAGTTATCGGCCCTGATAGCACTACTCAGCATGTGCAAGGACCTTGTGAATATGTTTTGCTTCTGAAATAGTTATTTGCATCTTGAATCTCTGTATCAGTGTATTCTACTTGGCCATGCCACTCACTGGCATATTTCAGCTTTGCCTTTGACTCAATGATCATAAACCCTCATTATTAGATGGAAACATATTTGTCTACTGTAGAATCAGAAAGGAAGAGGTGTTGTATAGCTGCTGTTACACTCCTACATTATCAGTAAAATGGCATCCCTTCTCCATGAAAAGAGCTATTACTCCTATGAGGCCCAGAACTATCAACTGTTTAAAAAAAAATACATAAGCGCCTATATATACCCAATGAATATATTCATACAAACATACATATAAAGGGAGGCCATATATGTAGCAGAAGAGGCAGAAGGAGGGAGAATATATGCCACAACAGAATTATTGTATGTGTTACAAAATGACACAAGATCTTTTCATCAAGCTACACTGGCAGGGTTTACATTAAGGAATTCACAAATGAAAACAAACAGCACTACTAGAAAAAAATGTTTGAAAAAGAGACTGAGGCAGAGTAACATGACGTATTTGGGGGGTTTCTTTTGAATTTTCAGGTGTTATTTTTAGAAAATCTCTTGATTAATATGAAGATGACATAATTAAGGCATAATCCACTGTTGAACAGGAACAGGCTAAACCAGTTACAGAAAGCTAAGGTTTGACACGTATTTTCTCTGCAAATGCAGTCCAGTTCTTGCGACATTTTGAAATGTGTGCCTAACAGGTGCTCAGAGGTAAGACTTACAAGACTCATAGTCAAGAGCCTTTTCATCCAGAGGACCAGAGAACTGAAAAGCTGAGAAGATGCTTCAAACACTTCATTTGCTTCATCAGGTACACAGCAATGGCTCTGTGCAGATAGTTTTGACACTATCATTCACCTCTGCACTCTTAATGTGAGAAAGGCACTGTCAGGGCCCCATGGGGGCTCCCCATGGCTCCATCAGGGCAGGGCCTGGCAGCCAGGGCCTGTCCCACCACCTCAGTCAGGAGCAGGGCAGCCGGCAGGGCCCCAGCCTCAGGAAGCAGGCGCCTCCCTGGGGACAGGGACAGGCCAAGGCCAGGAAGGGAAGTGAGCATGTGGGTAGGCCCAGCTCGATGAGGCCCATGGCCAGGCAGGGCAGGGCTGTGGGGAGCTGGAAACCGTCCCTGCTGGAGAGTCACTGGGGCAGGGACTGATGGCCTCAGGGGGCTGAAATGGGGTCCTGGGCCATGGGCAGGGTGGGGGAAGCCCCAGTGTTGGGCAGGGCCAGGCAGGGCTGGCAGTGCCTCAGGGCCATGGCAGTCACCATGGCAGTAAGGAGTTTAAAGAATTTACCATTATGGTGACAGAGTTGGAGAACAGCTGATGAAAGAAAGTTCAATGTTTTGTTCACCAGTTTTACTTTCCCTAGTTTTAGGTATTTGTGGTAAACAATAAATGTTAACAGTCTTACCATTGACATGATTTTTTTTTTTTAAATAAAGTGATTAATTCACTAAGAAATGAGATTTTGTAAAGTTGATGTAAATAATATCCCAAAATATAGATTTTTCTACAACTTTTAGTGACAAAAGATTTTCCCTCTGGAAATACATGTTGTTAAAATTTGGGGTTTTCCTATTGGATATCATTAATTCTGACAAAATAAAATCCCAGATAAGACTGCCACGTTTGGTTATTTGCTCTTGTTTTCAAATGAAATATTATAAATATTGTATAATTTTAGATAGAATTTATTAATAATAATAACAACAACATGTTATTACTTTTCCTGGTAAAAACCGAAAAATTCTGAAACAAAATCATTTCAAGGGACTTTGTTTCTCATAAGTGTAGTGGCAGTAATTCTGTCAACATACACATGATGTCATATATCAACATAAGTATTTATAATAGAGATATATATGTATGTACAATACAAAATAATACTTTACTTTAATAGACTGAAATAGATATTAAAGAAATTTTAACAAATGTGTGCAGATGAGTATTTTTAATATAGCAATATAACTTTTAATGACACCTCTATTCATACCCATGTTTATATTCCGTATATATTCAACTGGGAAATTTCAGCTTTTTACAGAAATACATAATTCCCAATTTCTGTGTTACGCTGTGGTCCAGTATTCTCTGTTCTAGCAGTGAGTGGCCAGCACAGCTCTAAAAATTGCAGAGGGTAACTCTTATGATGCCATGAATGCAGCAGGAATGATCTAAGGCTGTTCCCTAACTGATTGTAAAGGGCCAAAAGTCTTCCCTTGGAAACCGGAAATTCAGGCATAAAGCACACCTAGTGTATTTGACATAGGAGTTGGCTATACAGTCCAAACTCAGACCTGTGCGTTCAGGTTTCAGTGATGAGTTACAATGTTGCAAAAAGTCATTTGTTGCTATATGTGACTACTGAAAGGACTTACAAGACAGCAGCCTCCAGAAGTATCTAGGCTCCATATGTAGAGGTATGACCGCTTGTATTGCTTAAATGAATCTGTCTGCTCCTGCTCTGTCCCTCGCCCCTTCCATTTTTTACTAATACAATACAATAATACATAGTAGTACATACATTACATAATAATACATTATAATACCAATAAAACACATAATCTAGGTGGTAGCAAAGCACTGTGGAACATAGATTGTAGATGCCTGTAGATGAACATCATTTGTAAGCAATTATAAACATGGTGTATAGTCAGAACTTAAAGCATTTGATGTTCATTTGCCTTATGAAAACATAAGACTACATTCTGTAGCTATAGTGGTTCAGCAAACAATTGTATAGACCCACAAAACCCCAGCTGAGCCTAAGAAAACTGTGAAGGTGGCTTCGGCAAATGTAATTGTTTTCCTGCAGATTCAGGCACAGACAGCGAGGGCTTCACAGATAATCTGCCTGTGCACCCTCTACTGTCAGAGAAGAAAGGATGGAGGAGAGAAAGTGAGAGACATGGCAAGGTCTGGAGCAGAGACAGAACCCTGAACTACCCTCAGGAACAAGACCATTTCCTGACACTTAAGGGCATTACCTGTTACGGGCTATGAATTAGTTTTTGTGAATTGCCCTCACCTGTCACCAGGACAATACAAATGGCAGTGCTAACTGCTATCCAAAAACCTTCTAATCACCCTGGGGAAAAAAAAAAAAAACAACAGCTTTCCGTGGGTTGCTGAGCTGAGA
Source organism: Balaeniceps rex (assembly GCA_013401315.1). Taxonomy (NCBI): domain Eukaryota; kingdom Metazoa; phylum Chordata; class Aves; order Pelecaniformes; family Balaenicipitidae; genus Balaeniceps; species Balaeniceps rex. Next base: position 15,007 of record VYZW01051221.1, read on the forward strand.
CATAATGTTTATTGATAGGCCAAATCTCTCCTTAAATAGTTCAAGCAAGTTTGAAGAAAAAAACCCGATGACTTGAGAGTAATTGTTGTGAGATAATTAAGACTGTAGCTATAAAATCATAGAGGAGATATAAAAATAGATCAAAACTGTGAACTAATGCAGTTTTGCAATAACCTCAGTTTTAGATAGATGACTGTTGTTTAAATGTGTTGAGAATTAGAGCTTTAACCACAGAATTTCTACAGAGCTTTATGGGGTTACTGTCCATCCCAAAGTGGCCAATTAGTACTGTGGGGATGAAATAGATGTTTCAGATACAAAAAACTGGGGCAATATGAAAAAGAAGTCCTGATAAGGACAAAATAAAAAACAGAAAGTAAGAAAAGGCAAAAAATCTGATGATTTTTTAAAGAAAGAGGAACTGCAGTGAAGCACCTGATGAAATACAAGCGGCTTTTAATAAGGGAAAAGCAGAGAAAAGCAAAGGATCAGGAGAAAAAAAATTGGATACTTTCATGCTCTTTGTATCTCTTCCCTATATATTATGTTTCTGTAAATTGTTCACAACCAATTTGGTTTCTCTTCCCTGGAAAACAGTAAGTTTTGAACTTTGAAACTCCAATCTGGAATGAAAAGTATTTTCAAAAAGTTATTTGGAAATAGAAATAACCATGTGGATGATTATATGCTATATCCTAACACACTTATAACTTTGAAAAAATAAAATATTTTCAGTGAAACAATACCGTATCATCCATACTTTATATGGCAAATTATGAAAACATTTTATTTTAGTAAGGCTGAAGCGTATTGGTTTAGACCTTTTTGTTTCAGCTGAGATGACAATATCAAAACAAAACATTTCTTAATTTTCTTTTTGAAATATGGAGTAAACCTATTTCTGCCCGTGAAATATTTTATTTTACTCGATCAGTATTTCATAATAGAAAAGATGTTTCATCTGAATGTTTCTGAGCAGATGTCATGCTGCATGAGAGAGGGGCTGTAGACATATTCTTGATTTTAAGTAACTTGCATTCAAAGGGTAAAATTATCATTGTACCTATAGACAGCCATAGGGCTATCCTTGATAACCACCTTGATACGGGTATGAAAAATGACATGTGCTTAGACTGATATTAGCATATCAGTTTAAAGGTCATGTTACACATGCAGTCTTCAAGTCACAGTCTGTGGATCCTCAGCTGCCGCTGAACATCATTTGAGGTTTCTTCAACAAATAGCTAAGAAGAATACGTCTGTAGATAATAGGCTTACATTTATTTTATAAGAATCTCACCAGCATCAAAAATATTTTAGGGATTCACAAACTGAAAACAGTTGAAAACCCACTATCTACGCTATGTAACAGTGACAGGCATCAAGATGTCTTTCATTGAGAAGCATGGGATAGCAGCACACACACAGACCACTACCACATTATATATGATAACATCCCACAGAGGAGTTTTTTTCCCAAATAGTTTTACGCTGTAAGGTAAAAGGTTCACACTATCACGGTCCTCTATACATAAATAAGTTTAGCAAATTAGATCATGTACTTAAACACCATGATCAATATAAAAAAGAAAAACAAAGAGAAGCAAAAAAGTATATTCCAAATTCCCCAAGAATATAATAATATAATTTGGTCTATAAGACCAAAAAATGGGACATTCCTGATATACTGAAATACCAACATACACTGATGGTATCTAAACTAACTTCACTCTTCCTGTCTGGAATTTCTTGTCTTTATATAGCACAGAATAATCTGAGCTGTAATAGAAATAGAGGAAAATACAAGATATAAATAACAGATACAATAAAACTCAAGATTGTTACCAGCAAGCAAAACATTATATTCCTGTATACACCTCCATTAAGACAACCAAAGTGCCAGAAATTATTACTGTTTGTGGAATTACATCCTGACTCAGATGAAAATTTTCTTAAATGGCACTACACAAGTATTGAAAAGGGCTACTCACATGATCAGCAGAGTATGATTTGTCCCACAGCACAGCTGGCAGAAAATTCACCCCTCAGGAAACAACTTCAGCTTCTTATTGAAAACTGTGCTAATTACCTACATACAATTATCTCTTCTGTCTTTCTTTTATCTTCTTGTCCCTCCTGCAGGAACTGGTGATTTTTAATTCGGTGTGTGAGGGGGAAGGCTTTCTAAAACACTTTCAGCATTCCTTAACTGCATAGCATTAACAGGCTTTACAGTTAATCTATATTTCATTTTCTAAAGGTGTTAGACCAGTGTTTAGATGAAAAGCATATTGTGCACTACTACTTACTAACTGTGTAGAGGAGGCAGCAGTGATTGAGTTTCTTGGCCTGCATCTATCCTAAAATCGTATGCCCTTCATTACATGGCAGCTCTGGGAAGCTACTGTCCTAAATTCACACAGAGCAGATTGAAGGGCCTTTCTAAGTCTAGACTAAACCTAAGCAGTCATGAAGCTTTTTGATAAGCCAAATCATTGAATCTTGTCTCATCTACTGCTTACCCTGTACTAAATCAGGTCTTGGCAACTGTCCTGGATCAACAGCAAAAGTCCCATACGGATTTCTGATTCTGCTTTCTGAAATTTAGTAGCCTGAACTGGAATTCAGCTGACTTTTACTGAATCTGGTCATATTTTTTCATTCTATCAGTATTCTACCCATCTTTTCCTTGTGCTGTGCCCACACCACCTGTTAATCCATCTGGTCTCTTTCTGTGTCTGTTGCCTATATCCCATGCTTTACTTGTCTAGCATTCATTACCTCTTTATCTGTGAATGAAGCTTGATGCCTTCATCTTGCCAAGCCTGCAAACCCCTACCCTAATTTGTTCTCCTCATCATGATCCTCCTGTATTTAAGATGGGTCAGTAAGGCTAAATTAGCCATTATTCTGATACTCAAATGGCTCACCCATATCATTGCCTTTGTGAGGTTGAAACAAAAACACCCCCAAGAGTTTCCCCACATTCTTCTGCTGGACGCTACAAGACACCTATACGCTACCTTACTGCCTATCTCCTTCATTTTAAGAACAGAATAACACTCTGCACACCATTTTTCCTCATGCCTAAAACTGCAGTTATTGCCCCAATCTCTTCATGCTAGATTCTCTGTATGCACCATACCTTTCCTCTGTTCCCTGCCCTAGACCCCTGTATTCCCTTTCACCTATCCTTATTCATTCCTCCAATAGATTTCCACTCCCCTCTCTATGCATTTCCCAAAAATCTGCTGTATCCCTATGCCACAGTTCCGTAATATGTGCATACCTTCTCTATGCACTACACAGTCCCAATTTTTTTCACTTATAGGAGGACTCCCTGGGTTTTCTATTTCCTTTTACTCTACCCCCAACACAACATCACAGAATCACAAGATGGAGTAATGTCTTATATAGCAATCTGTGTCCACTGCCTCTTGCTCTGTCACTGGTTACCACCTAGAAAAGTCTGGCTCCATCTTGTCTATGTGTGTGTGTGTGTCCCACCGCCCCACAGGTAGTTATACGTATTAATAAGGGCCTTCTCTTCTCCAGTCTGAACAGTCCCAGCCTCTTCTCATAAGTCAGACTCTCCAATTAAATCATCTGCATGGCCCTCCACTGGACCTGCTCAAGTACATCCATGTCTCTCTTCACAGAATCACAGAATCATTTAGGTTAGAAGGTACCTCTTGAGATCACCTAGTCTGACCCCTAGCCTGACCCCACTGCTCAGGTGGGATCACCTAAAGCAGGCTGCCCTCTTGTACTGGAGAGCCTAGAACTGGACCCAGCACTCCAGATGTGGCTTCACCAGAGCTGAGCAGAATGTAAGGATCACCTCCCTCAACCTGCTGGCAATGCTTTTCCTAGTGCAGCCCAAGATGTTGGCTGTCATTGCTGCAAGCACATATTGCTGGCTCAAGTTCAACTTGACCACCAGGACTCCCAGGCCTTTTTCTGCAAAGTTACTTTCCATCCAGCCAGCCCTCAGCATCTACCAGTGCATGGAGTTACTCCTCCCAACACCAGAGATGCTCATTTCACCTCCACGTCTCTTTAACCCACCTTGTCTTCTAGTATTATAAGAAAACATTAAGACATATTGTAAGAGTGTAATCTGTGAATGGACCTAAGTAGATACAGGTATGCTGGAAACTATTGTCCCCT
>VYZW01051221.1:19272-29493 GCA_013401315.1 Balaeniceps rex
CTATTGTCCCCTTGCTAGATCAGGAGGTCCTCAGGCACTATGGTAGCTGAGCTAAGAAGACAAGAGATACTCTGCGATTGCCTCCTGGTTTTCCATGAGTTCTTTCAGGTTGTGGACATTGATGCCAGTATTTATCTGTAATGTTGCAATTGCTCAGAAGTTACAGTTGAAACTAATAACTTGCAAATATGACAGAATTGCCAAGATGGATCACAAGGTAGTTTCAGGTCTTCTGCCACAGACTGTCCTTAGCTTTTGAGGTGCCTTTATGACACAGTAATTCCACTAATAGTTTCACTATGACATTGTTACTGCAGAGCCGTTTGGGACCTGGCAATAATAGTATTATTTTCTTGGCAAGTGGTCAGAAGAACAATTCAGAACAATTTATTAGAAATCCAGCGTGGAGACAAGACAGAGGCCACTGAACTACAAAGTCACCATCCTGCTTCTAAATACATTTGCATGTTTCTATCATCTGTACTCATTTTCTGAAAGGTAGTCTGTAATTGCTTAACTTTGTTCCATTTACCAATACTAACCATAATACCAGCTATCAGATATTTATGCTGAAAAAAAACAAAACCACAAAAAGAACCATACATTCCTCATTTTCTAGCTGTTATCTCAACATTTGCAGTTTTTGCAGGACTTAAGTCCAAGCATGGGGACATCATCTTCCTTCATTCCAATGGATTTAATGTGTACCTTGACAATAGTTTGCTTTCAAATCTAGCTTCTCCTTGTGGACTATTCTTTTGTGTGTTTCCAGCTGATCAAGCACCAAAACTAAAGAGAAAACTGTAAAACATATGAGCATCAAGAGTGAAATTAGTCACAGATAAAACATATATGTGTGTATGTTTGTGTGTGTGTGTATGTGTGTATACATGCTTCTAAAATGCTGCAAGAAATAATGAGTTTGATTTGGACTGAGTAAAATTTTTTAATATCTCAAGAGATGCCACTTACTCTGTATTTGCATTGCTAGCTTTCCATTTTCTGGTTTTGTTTTTCATGAGCAAGAAGTACAGTAAGTATTCAGGTTCAGCAGCAGTAGATTTTATACAAAGGATAACTAAGATGACAACCCCATACACTCCAAAAAGGTAATGAGGGTTATGTAATACACTAGCAAACAAAACTACCAGCAGTCTTTAAGGGTATATCAGTATATGTAAAAAAGCATGTAATTACTTAATGTAACCTCTCACATTTTTCAACCTATTTCATTTGGATCTTGATTCAACACTATAAAGTATGACACAGCTTCTCAGACACCCTATTTGGGGTTGATCTACAGAGACAGTTACTTACATCAAACTTGAGAGCCACCCTTTTCCTTAGAAATAGTCAGATTATTCTGCATGAGTAGATCTTCAGCAATCATCGTTTAGATACACTAGGAGTCCAGTCTGTCTGTTCTCTGTGTGTATCACAACATAACTTACATTCCTTGCCTGATATTCTGTACCTCAGCTGGCACTTAGCAGCTGCAAGGGTCATAAGTTGAGCTGCAGAAACATGATTCCACATAATTATTCCTCCAGCAGCTCTTTCTTCTCCTGCAGCTTTTCCTTTTGGAAAAGCCACAAAAGGGAATCAGTATTGTGTGAAAACTGTGGTTAATACCCATAGGTATCAAAAGATTAAATTTCTATACAGACTGTATTGCATTAAAAGCACTGGTAATGCAAGAACTCCCTTTTGGTGCTAAAAAATAAGAAAAAGGTGATCTCAAAACAAAACACAGACACAAACTTACTGCCCAAAATGAAATTCCAAGTGTAATTAGAAAAGCTGTGGAATTGGTCAGTCACTCTTTTGAGAGTTGGCTTTAAGTGAAACAACCAAGGAAGGTCAGAAAACAGAGAGAAGGAGTACAAATGGCTATATGCATACGTGGGAGCAGTGACCTTGAGAATAATGAGATGCAACCCTGAAAACAAGTTAAAGAGAAAGCCTTTAGGTCAGGGCCTGAAGTGCCATCAGGGCTGCAGGCAACAAAAGTGTCACCAGTTGTGTTATTCTCTTGTGCACAGGGAAGCAGGACTTTGTATATTCTTTGTAAATATGCAGAGTTACGTTAGGACTCCTGACTCTGTTATCTAGGTGCGTCGTCCCCCGCCCGGCAGCTGGTCAACTGTTTGAGTCAAAGAAATTCTACAGTCACAATTAAATTTAAGAGACAGAGAAGAGAAGACTAATATCAATGTAACTTAAAACAAGGCAGTAAAACCAAGTGCAAAACAAAATATTGTTATTTATCTGCTAGAAAAACACAACAGTGTTTGATCTTCAGGACTGCAGTCATTAGACTATAAAAGGTTGACATGTAACATTATACACAAATGATTTGTCAAAAGTAGATGTGAGTCTATGGAATATTGTGTTTATTATTATGATAGACAATATTTGTTGTATTTGTTTAAGTTCTTTAGAAAGTGACTGGGTGAGGTGAAACTTGTGTAAAAGCTCATTACAGAAGACACCACAGACTGTTACCTCTCAGAGATCCAAGTGACTCAGTTTCCTGCAACAATTTCTTGAGAGTAACAGAATGATTTCCTGATGACGTGTAATAGAAATATACACCCTTTTTCCAAAACTTTGAGGTGCCAATGAGGTTGCTATTGATGGATTCATGTAGTAATCTGTAGGTGCTTCACTAATTAAATTAAAACTGTAATATCACAATGTTATATTTTAGAAGAAAATCTGTATACATTAATAATATTCATCCCTTTAAACTGAGTCAACATAAAACTTTCAGTAAGTTTAAAAGTCAGTGTGTTTCAAAATTTTCTTCTTTATTTCACAGTATTTGGATTTCATTACTTTGCTTCTCCAAAACAGAATAAGGTCACTTTTTTTCTTGCATGAGAATTGTTAAAAAAGATCAAAGTTTATTTCCCTCCATATATCCTAAATATGCTCCTGTTAAAGTGATTCTTTACTAAGCTATTTTACAACTCCAGCAAAAGGACATTTGTGCCTTAATTAAAACATACATGGTACAGCCAACCTTGCTTCAGTCTGGCAGTTTTATTGAGTCTCCCAGTTAACCTAAATCTTCACCAACAGGTAATAAATTTCTTCCAAATTCACAAAAAATACAATAAGAAAGAAACTTTTTTCTAGACTGATATATTTTCAGCCTATTAATGAGGTTGCACTTTATGATTTGAAGGCAACTGGATGTTCAGTCAATCTTAGAATGCATGCAATCAGTTTATTTACCTTCATAATAAAGATAGGTAAGAAAGATAGGATGATAAGGTTTCAGACAGAAAATACTGAAACCTAGCAGAATCAGGAACATTCCTCCCAGTAAGAAAGCACTTAATGATAGGATAGAGTCTTTGGTGTGGTGTTGCCATACATAAGTATAACATGTGCTTGTCAACTTCTACCTCTTTTCATGCAAGCACAATTAGGCTTTTAACAGTTGAGTGTTCGATTTCAGGTTTTCTGTGACTATTTAGTGAGAAATTTCCAGAGTAATTTAACTAAATATATCTAAGTCTTAAATTGACTGGCCATTTTCTGTACATCAAATTAGCAGAGAGTTTGGGTTTAGTAAGATACAGAGTGGAAAGATGGATCACAGAGTGTGCGGAAAACAAGCTAAGCTACCAAGCTCTAAAGTTAGTGGTTAAAGGCTCAAAGTCTAATTTGGCAGCAAATCACAAGCGAAGTTTCTTGGACGTTGATGTTGGGTCCAATGCTGTACTCAATAAACAATCTGGATAATGGGATTGAACTCACCCTCACCAAGTTTGCAGATGACACCGAACTGGGAGGAGAGGTCATGTGGAGGGTTGACCTTGGCTGGCTGCCATGTACCCACCAGCCCACTCTATCATTCCACCTCCATCAGCAGGACAGGGGGAGAAAATATGACAAAAGCTTGTGGTTTAGGATAAGAGCTGGGAGATTACTTACCAACTACCATCACAGGCAAAACAGATTCAACTTGAGGAAATTAATTTAATTGATTGCCAATTAATTGTAACAGAGTAGGATAGTGAGAAATAAACACAAAACTAAAAGTATCTTCCCTCCACCCCTCCCTTCTTCCCAGGCTCAACTTCATTCCTAACTCTTCTACATTCTCCCCCTCTGAGCAGCACAGGGATACAGAAAGGGGGGTTGTAGTCAGTTCATAGAGCTTTGTCTCTGCCTCTCCTTCCTCCTCACACTCTTCCTCTGCTCCAGAATAGGGTCCCTCCCATGGGATACTGTCCTCCATGAACTTCTCCAACATGGGTCCTTCCCACAGGCTGCAGTTCTTCAAGAATTGCTGTAGCGTGGGTCCTTTCTATGGAGTACAGACCTTCAAGAACAGACTGCTCCAGTGTGGTTCCCTCACAGGCCACAACTCCTGCCAGAAGCCTGTTCTGGCATGGGGTCTCCATGGGCTACAGCTTCCTTCAGGGCATGTCCACCTGCTGCACTGTGGGGTCCTCCACAGGCTGCAGTGTGGATATCTGCTCTGATGTGGTCTTCCATGAGCTGCTGGGAGACAACCTGTGTTACCATGGTCTTCTCCATGGGCTGCAGGGAAATCTTTGCTCCAGTACCTGGAGCACCTCCTCACCCTCCTTCACTGATCTTGGTGCCTGCATAGTTGTTTCTCTCACATTTTTTCACTCCCCTCTCATAGCTGCTGCACAGCACTTTCACCCTTTGTTAAATATGTTCTCACTGAGGTGCTATCAATATTGACTTGCTCAGCTTTGGCCAGTGGTGGGTCTGTCTTAGAGCCAGCTGGAATTGGCTCTGTCAGAGATGGGGGCAGCTTCTGCTGTCTTCTCACAGAAGCCACTCTTGTAGCACTCTCCTGGTGACCAAAACCTTGCCATGTAAACCCAATACAGGTCAATATGTCAGAATGAAGAGCCACCATACAGGGGGACCTTGACAGGCTAAAAGACAGGGCCAGCAAGAATTGCATAAGGTTTAACAATGATAAATGTGAAGTCCTGCACCTGGGACTGAATCAACCCAAGTAGCAGTACAGGCTGGGGTCTGACTGGGTGGGGACAGCTCTGCTGAAAAGTCACTGGGGGTCCTGATGCATAGCAAACAAGTTTTAGTGGCACTCTGAAGTCCTATACTGGGAGTTTCAAAGTGTATATGCCTGTTCTTGGTATACAGAAAATTATCTTTGGCATCAAAAGCATTGCTAGCTGTTAGTCATTCAAGCAAGTGGAAAATGTCAATATCTCCTGAGTTAAATTACTGTCCTTTTGGCAATATCATGAACACAACTGTACCATTACATGTGGAAACTCAGAATTAATACCTTCTGAGTACTCTCCTCTGAAAGAGGAAAACAAAAAGAAATGAGTGGGACAATGAGCATAGGGGAGGGAAAGAGAAGCACCTACAGAAAATAGTAATAGATTGACAATGTGTGCTCCCCATATTACATAATCCAAATGCAAAGGGTGTGAAATGAAGACAGACAATATGCCACTTTGGAGACTTAGTTGAATATATGAGAAATTCTGTGGATCTGGATTAAGTATCCTAGCGTATCACTTAATGTCTTTAGAAACAAAATGGGAATCGACATTCCTGTCTGAACCAAGCCAATTAGTCAGCTAACCTTGTAAATCACAATTTCTTTTGTGACCTGGAGCAGACAGTCCTTAAATTAACAGAATTAGGGATAGCTCCACAAGGTATAACAGCTTTGATTTGCAGGAACAAAAGGTGAATGTCAAAAGACTTGGAAATCCAGTTTAGTTTATTTAAACTCCCAAATCCAAAAAACATTCAAATTGCACAAGCTTCCTTTACTGATTTCACTGTCCTTGCAAAAGCTACAACAAAACAACCATGTGCCCTTGTGGTGGGTTGATCTTGCCTGGCTGCCAGACCCCCACTCCTCCTCCTCAACAGGACAGGGGGGGAAATAAGATGGAAACGTTCATGGGTTGAGATAATGGCAGTTTAGTAAGAAAAGCAAAAACTGCATGTGGATGCAAAGCACGAAGAGAAATTCATTCACTACTTCCCATCAGCAGACAGATGCCCAGCCACTTCCTGGAAAGTAGGTCCTCAGCACTCATAATGGTTGCTTGGGAAGACGAATGCCTTAACCATGAATGTCCCCTGCCTCCTCCTCCTTTCTCTTAGCTTTTATTGCTGAGCATGACATCATATGGTATGGGATATCCATTTGGTCAGCTGGGGTCAGCTGTCCTGGCTCTGTCCCCTCCCAGTCTCTTGCCCACCCCCAGCCTACTGGCTTTTGGGGCAAGGAGCAGTTTGGAGAGAAAGCCTTGATGTTGTGCAAGCACTGCTTGGCAATAGCCAAAACCTTGGTGTGTTATCAACACTGTTTTAGTCACAAATGCAGAGCACAGCATCATACAGGCTGCTATGAGGAAAGCTAACTCCATCCCAACCAGACCCAGTAAAGCCTTGAACTATCTTTCCTTCTTTCATCTATGACTTTCCCTTCAGGGTGACTTATTTGCAGTGCTTTAGGAAAAGTAGTCATGTATTGCGTTCAAAAAATTCATTTTAACATTGTGAACTACATATTTCTTAAAACTAATCTATGCTTTTTCTGAGCTTTAGTAGATCTGACTAAAATAAATTAAATGGAAAATATTGGCCTCAGTGGTGTCTGAATATGGTTTTGTCCTCCTCCCTGCCAATTCTCATCAGTTTTATTACAAATCAGAGTTTTACTTTCATTAGAAATTCTGTAGGATTATAAAGTATGAGCATAAGTATTGAAAACAATTCTATACTAGGAGATGGTATTGTCTTTTAGGCATTGCAAGGCCACCTATGATTTAGGCATGGTATTATTGATATACAAATATGTAACCTTTTTTCTATAAGTGGGGTCCAAAATTTACCAGTTTCCACCAGAAAACACTGAAGCATTGGAACACATCAACAAATGAAAGTTCTATAGTAATTTAAACGTACTCTGAACTCGGCACAGGTATGGCAGACAATGTAATATTTAAACTGTTTAGAGTCAATGTTAGTGCTGAAACTGTATTGTTGTTTAAAATTTGATGAATCAAAATGCTGACCTATATCCCCTGATTCACCAATACGGTTGAAGTTGCTACGTATATTTACTATAATTTGGAAATCATGTGGGCACAAGACAGTTTGATGATATGGGACACTTTTTAATCATAGCTGGGGCTTTGTTGTATCCTCATTAAATATGTGTGTGATCTTACCCACAAAGAGATGAAAGTATGCACTACCTTTGTATCAAAGGAAAGAATTAAAAATAGCCAAGAGCAAGACATCACTTCGGCAGATGAAGTACTGAGCAGACCTAAATACATCCACTATTTGCAAATACAAATGGAAAAAGTAAAACTCGTTGAAGATACAAGTTCATCAGAATAAATACTTTCCTTCAAAGAACGTTGACCAAATTTGACCTGGAAAAAAATAATGAAAGGATTCTTGTCCATTAGGGAGTAAATTCACTTTCAACTGGCTCTGAAAAGTTTATGTTTTAAAATTCCCTATGACAAGAAATGTAAAAAAAAAATCAAAATCTTTAATTTGAAATTAAATTGACACTGGACGCCCTGACTTCAAAAGTTATTTCAGCTGTATTTCCTAAAGTTTCTAGACTTCTTGTTCCTCCATAGGTGTACTGACTTGGTAGGGTATTGAATATCTAGAAATCTTGGGAGCCACAGATAACCACTGGAAACTGGTTTGTAGCTTCAGAAGAGCTCCAGCTGAATCTAGACTGCTTGATGCAGCCAAGCTTCTTCAGACAAGGACAAAAGCTGGGTTGCAATGGTTTAAACTCAGTTTTTCATATATTTTTTATATTCTTTCCTGTGGACTTGGGACATGAGCCATAGATTTGCACCAAATTTCATAATCCTGAGAACTGCAAGAAATGATCTTGAACCCTCCTGCTTGGGTAATCCAAAAACTCCAGACATTGATAATGCCACAGTTTGTGATTATAAGGCTGCCCTTAGAGACCTATTGCACAAAGTCACAAATCCTCAACTCACTCAACGTCCTTCACCTCACCACTCTTGCAGAGTAGGGTTGCATACCTGGAGGTACATACATACCCTATGATTTCACGTTCCTCAACAAATCACTAATGAAACTAGCAGAAAAGGAGGCCTATATCTCATTGAAAGTTCATTTTCTTCAGTAACTATCACATTAGTATGAAGCAGTTGGATTTAGAAAAGCCATTCTCTCAGAATACCCCAATCAGATTTTAAAGACATTAGAATTAAGGCCATTTTTCCATGACATATTTGTTTTCCTGCTAGTGTTTCCTCAGACAGATACAAGGGCAATCTAAAGGTTACAGGAACATAGAAATTGTTATACGAGATTGGTTTAAGGAAGAAAACATGATATTTATAACCTCTTGCAAAATTACTATTGCCTGCCTGACTGATAGTCATAAAACTGCCAAAAGAGTTTCTGAATGTTAAACTCTCAGTTTTAGGATTTACTGATCTGGGGGCAAGGAGGAAGGGGGAAAAATGTCCAACAACAATAACAAAGGTGTTTTAACTTTCATGTCTTAGTAGTTTCATACTTCCTTGTTCCCTTGTTACAGAATTGGGAGAGCAGGAGTTCTAATTTTCTTGCAGCTCTCATTCGCGGGTGGGCTGCCTGCAGGCACTGTTCCAGCTGAGGCCATACTATTGATTTATGTAAAGGCACTAGGATATTCTTTGTGCTAAACATCAGTCCTTAAGCATTCTGATATCTTAGTCGCTGATTTTTAAAAGGGTTTAATTGAGCTCTCTGTGTGGTACCAGACTCCCTTTCCTTAGTTGCCACAGTTGGTTGAGAACCCCTCTGAGATAAAGTAGTTTGCAACTCCAGGCCAGTTTAATGTATATGTGTATTGTGGTTTAGCACAGCAGGCAGCTAAACACCACACAGCCATTTGCTCACTCTCTCCCTCCCCAGTGGGATGGAGGAGAGAATCAGAAAAAAAAGTAAAATTCGTGGGTTGAGATAAAGACAGTTTAATAGGAAAAAAAAGGGAGGGAAAATAATAATAATAATAATGACAACAACAACAACAACCAAAATAACTGATGCACAATGCAATTACTCACCACCTGCTGACTGATGCCCAGCCAGTCCCTGAGCAGCGATTGCTGCCCCCTGGCCAACTGCCCCTAGTTTACATACTGAGCATGACATTGTATGGTATGGAATAGCCCTTTGGTCAGTTTGGGTCAGCTGTCCTGGCTGTGCTTCCTCCCAGCTTCTTGTGCACCTGGCAGAGCATAGGAAGCTGAAAAAAAAAGTCCTTGACTAGTATAAACACTACTTAGCAACAACTAAAACATCAGTGTGTTATCAACATTCTTCTCATACTAAATCCAAAACACAGCACTATACCAGCTACTATGAAGAAAATTAACTCTATCCTGGCTGAAACCGGGACAGTTATTTCACTTGCCACCGTGTAAACCTTTCATTGAACTTAACTTAAGTCAAAGTTTCTTACTGTTCTCCCTAACCTCACTTATCTGAAGATCATTGCTTTATCTGGAGCTCTTCTAGTGTGTATTCAAGTTCTTTTCCAGATTATTAATATAAGAATTAAAAAAAGCCAGGAGCCCCTTTGCTTTTAGATTTGGTCCCAGTAACACAGACTGTATAATCTTATGCTCTGCATTCTGTTACTTGGTCAGGTTTTGATCAAAAAGTACATTATCTCTTCTGAGGACCATTTAGCTTCTGTAGTAGATTTTGGGTGGGGATTTTGATAAAAGTCTTTGGAAATTAACATGAATTGCTACCTAGTTCTCCTTAATTAGCTCCTTTTGTATATATTCAAAGAATTCTGAGAGATCATGGAAGCAATGTAATTTTCTCCTACTCTACAATACTTGTTTGTGTTGAACCTAGCAATCTTGCTATCCAAGCAGAAAATGGCAGGACTTTTGAGAAATCTTGCTAAAAGTTGTGTTAGTTTCTGTGATAGATGTAAAAACACTTGGCATAGCAAAAATAAAGGTAGGACTTTGGATAGAACATTACCATGGTCTATCTTTAACTTAAAAGAAAGAGTATGATTTCTGTTAATGAATTAATTAAATCAAATGCTCTTGTAATGTGCTAATATGGTGCAGTAAAGTGCTTGTCACCTATGTAATGGAAGTATTTTAGTATCAAGAATCTTGCTGACATTTACCGGGTCAGACAATGTTTCTCAAGGAA
>VYZW01051222.1:3949-30135 GCA_013401315.1 Balaeniceps rex
CCAGAGTGCAGAACTTCATCCCAGTATAGGCAGAAGAAATGGTGTGTTTATGTTCTCTTGCAGATTCTTATATACAGGTTAGTACTCGAAGACAGGTTACAAAAAAAGCAGAAATCACATTTTGAATTAAATCAATGGCAAAATCAAATAAAGAGTGATGGGATTCCATGCAAGGATTATAAAAGCTCTGTTAAATTAGACATAGGTGTCACTTCCAATAGCCTGGGCACACACTGTCAGCAGCTCAGGGGTCAGATTTCTAGTATATTTCCTCTTCCCCAAAATGACTCCATCTGGAATGGAGCACCACTTACTGTTCATGCTAGAGCAAAACCTGTATTTATTTAAAGCATGAATAATGACAGCTCTTGTAGCTTGTTATTCTCAGCTTAATCGAAACAGCCTGCCAAATTCATAACTGGAAATCTGGCATTAGTTTTTATCTCAACAGCTACGTTTCAGCCTGATGCCAAAGGTGAGGTTCTTCTGAGAACCTCAGTTCTCAGAATTGAGTTTAGTTCAGTTAAGTTTATCTATTAGAACGTTTAATACACTGCTAATAAATTTTAGCAGCTGTGGCAATCTCCAAAACACCATATTTTATTCCCCTACTAAAATAAAACTTGAAAAGCAATTGACATACAAATCACTCTACCTGAGAGGCTCAGTTGCTCAGCTCCACTTTTTCCCAGCTCTGACAAATGTCCTTGGTGGTTTCTAGAAGAGGAGCTGGATTACAACTGACCACAGATAGACCTGGTCTCAGATTTACATCTCTGTGTAATGATGACCCTTGCACAAATAGCTTTGGACAGGTAATAGGATTATCATAAGGGAATTAAAAAATTCTGTTCATTAGTTTGAGCCAATGAAGTTGCAGACTGGATAGAGGTTTAAAGGATTTAGTGCATAGGTGTAATTAGGAAGGGAGAAAAACAGCCCGTCTAAAGAAGAGATACAGATGGCACCTTGGTATTGCAGGGCAAGGTGTATTAAAAATGCTGAAGATATACACAAGGGTTAAAAGCACAGTATAAGAACCTGTTACTGTATTCAGGAAAGCTACCCTTACAACCCTGATGGCCTTTTAAATATTTCTGAATTGTGATAGGACTCCTGTTTATAAAAAGGATAAAACATGGAAATCATGCTAATATTTAAATAAATCACCCAGTCATACCTAGCTACTCATTAATTTTAAAAATGAAGTACTTACAGAGCACAAATGAAAAAAGGGGGAGAGAGACTTTTATTCTATGGGAAACTATAAATTATGTTTTATGTGGTGTTAAGAAAGAGTGACATTCAGAGCAGCTGGAAATGGGAGACTTGTATTTAAACATCTGCTCCTGTGGCTTTTACATGTAATTGGATGTTCTGCAACCAAGGAGGTCCCCATCTCTCACCCACACTGCTGCTCAGACAAGCTTAAGGAGGGTGGTTCTGTGGAAATACCAACAAGTAATGAACGCTAACAGAGGTGAGGAAGGGATGACCTTGGTGTCTGTGCCCATGCATCTCCTGGTGAGGCAGTGTGGAAGTGCAGTGCAGTACCTTAACCAAGAGTCCTCCTCCCCTTGAGCTCGTGTCTCATTTTGGTTGTGCAGTCAAGGAGAACTGGGTTATGCTGCCACTGACGCCCCATGGGATGGTGGGAACTGCTGTGCTTGGAGCTGTTTTCTCTCTCTTGTGCATGTTTCTTTTGGACTTCTTCCTCTCTACTCAGACCCTGAATTAGCTGGTGGGTTTATCCCACTATAGGTTTCATAATGTCTGCTGGGATAAAACTAATTAAAAAATTAGTGTGAACTGCATTCCTTTCATGGTCCACACAGTTTCAGTCCATTGTTAGCTTTCAGCTCATTAGAATTGCTTCTGCAGCAGTAATGGAGATAGATAGTTTATTGTTGCACCAAAGTCAGCAAATTTGGCTCAGTAAAAAAAACATCTATAGAGGGAGAACATGCTCATAGGTGCAACATGAGGGTTACTGCCCTGTGCATACAGTGAGCAAGACTTGCAGGATGCCAAGAGCTTTTTGAAACCTGGCTCTGAAAGGGTTGCTGGAGTGGCCATCTGGTAGCTGATGTTAACTGAGGTTTTGTATAACTTGTGACTAATATTATTGATAAAGCAATGACCAGCTTTCAGTCAACTGCTGGTCTTGCTTTTATCCACCCAGCAGTGACCCTTGATAAAACCGAAAGCTTGCCACAATTCTGAGTCCTCATGAAGACCAGCCTTCAGGAGCCCCAGTCCTCTGAGCCCGGAAAGTCTAGCACAAGGAAGACTACCCCTTCTTGCAGTGGGGGACGATCAGGTTAAAATCGGGAACATTTGAACAAATTGGATGTAAAGAAGTCCATGGGACCTGATGGGGTGTTCCCACGAGTGCTGAGGGAGCTGACTGATGTCATTGTGAGGCCACTGTCACTTACCTCAGCACTGGAGAGGCACATCTGGAGTGCTGTGTCCAGTCATGGGTTCCCCAGTACAGGAGAGAGATGGGCTTACTGGAGCAAGTCCAGTGAAGGGCAGCAAAGATAATTAAGGGCTTGGAGCATCTGTTGTATGAAGAAAGGCCAAAAGAGTTGGGAGTGCTCAGCTTGGAGAGGAGAAGGCTCAAGGGTGATCTTATGAATATTTATGAATATCTGATGGGTGGGTACAAAGAAGAGAGAACCAGACTCTTCTCAGTGGTGCCCAGTGACAGGATAATAAGTAATGGACACAAATTGAAGCGGGAAATTCCTATGAACATAAGAAAATGCTTTTTTTACAGTGAAGGTGGTTGAACACTAGCACAGGAGAGATTATGGAGCCTCCATCCTTGGAAACACTCAAAACCCAACTGGCTGGTCCTGGGCACCCTGCTCTAGTGGACCCTGCTTGAGCAGGGAGGTTGGACTTGGATGATCTCCAGAGGTGCCTCCAATCTCAGCTATTCTGTGATTAATTATTTAAGTTGTTAACAGTGTAACAGTTGTTTGAGGATTAGTTGCAAATTATTGAAAAATTGGGTCACTGTTTCCTTTGAAATAAGATTGTAGAGAAGAACAACAGAAATTTGTTTTCCCCTGTATCAATAAACTCAATTTCTTATTAAAGGCTGGTTCATCCTTAGAAATAACATTGTAAATGTGTTGGGGACCTGCCAAAATTCTTCACTGAGATTATTGCAATGGAAGACAAAGCTATGCGTTATTGGAGGTTTTTCTGTGTCTCAAAATTTAAGTTGCAGACAGCTGACACAGTGGCTGTGTATCTGGTGTAGCTGCCAAGTGGTGAACGCAGGAACATTGCCCAGGAGGAGATTCTGTCATGCTGGGACTCCTAACATAGGTTTGATGGGATATTATCCTGGTAACAGCAGCACCAGGAATAAGGGGCACAGCCCTCCAAGTATTGTGCCCCAATTTTAAAAAATTCACAATTTTGAGGAGCTGAAATGACAGTATTTCCTTTTAAAATTAGACATTCCAGTTCAGTGGCATTTTCCCCCCAACTTCTAGCATTTAGGTAGAAGTTTATATACATTTGTTCTTTCTTTGATTGCCTTTTTTTGTTTCCTGCTTGATTATGTCTCTATTTGCTAAGCCTGCCCTGAGCTATTTCCTACCTGACATGCACTAGCTGTCAGAGATTTCAGGTGCTTCATTTCTTTCACTTTCTTATGCGATATTTAAATGTATTTTATGAGATAGTTGTTAATTTTTAATGGAAGTTCCCATCAAATTGGGAAGCTCACTTAGCTCTGTTCCAAAGGGCAAAAGCAATAAATTTAATGCCCTATAAAAACATGCAATATCACTGTTTTCAGACAGCAGCATGTATGCAGAATTCAATTTAACAACAAAGTAGTTGATGGGGCTTCGCCAAGACCCAAGAGGAGGGGAACATATGTATAGGAAAGAGGGCAAGCGGGTGATTTCTAAACATAAACTTATCAACTTCCAGTTCTTTGATGATAGAGGGTTGCATTAGATTTGAGACTGCTTTGTATTTGAGTGTGATATTTAATATAATTGTTTGTAAATGTTTAACCTTCTACTTTTATCTGTTTCATCCATTTTTACAACTTCAGGCTGTGGGCATTAATTTCTTTCTCTGTGACAGCATTATTTTAGTGCAAGGGCTGGATAAGGCTTAACTTGGTCTTAACTCCATCACCCTCTAGCTTTTCCCTAGTGCAAGTCACAGGAAAGTAAAAAACGTAAAAAAAATTCCAGTATGCCTTGTGGAGGTAGCCTTTTGAATTAGCATGGCCAAAAAGCTTTGTGAGGCCTAAAAATGCCATTTTGAAACAATTTACAGTTTTCTGCAACTGGTAAGTTTTCTTAAATTTTAAGCTTTTCTCTTTGTTTTCCCCCCCCCCCCCCCTTACTTTTGATGAGATATCATGTCTACAGTTTTAGGTTAAAACATGCCCTTAATGTCTTTAATTTAAACTTACATTTTCTCTGTTCGCAAGCTGTAGTGTACGTGCCACGATTTCAGAAAAATGTCTATTTAAGAAATTGATTACTAGTGTTATTTTGTGATAGTTTTATATCTAATGATAAAGAATTTGTACTTGGAAGAATATCTACAAAATTATATCCGTTCATCATTGGCTTAAAAAGCCCTTTGTTGCAAAAAGGTAGATTAAATCTTGACATGGAAACTGATCCTAAACCAATTAGGAAAACTCCGTTTGTTTGCATCCTTGTCATTAACTTAAGGAAGATTAAAATAAAGAGCAGGAAGAGGAGCATCGTGTTTCCTGTGTCCCGTTCATCATGGAGCTGCAGTGTCTTGCCCTGTTGCAGCTCTGAGGCATAGCAAAGCTTGAAATTTTGGCCTATTTAATTATTTTTTCACTGAAGAGTTGAGAACAGCCTCCTGCAACCGGGCAATAGTCCTGAAGGTGCTGGGGGATAGCCCAGACCTCTCTGTCCTCACACTGTTGAGGTGAGACTTGTCCCATCTTCCTGCTGCCATGCACTGCCATTTCATATTTTTGCATTTTGTGTCGTAGTTTGTGTGTTGGTTTTTCTCCCGTTGTGGCCCAAGTATCTGTCATACAGAGAGAGATGGTTCTGTACCTGCTGGCAGTGCCCTGTCTTTGGAGAGGGACGAGGAGAAGCCATATTCCCAACCGGCCATCCTCCGGCACCATGACGTCTGCTCCTTCACCCTGGTTGCCCATCATTACATCCTTCATGCGACCCCGGGGCCAGGGCTGGACCACCGTCACAGCCTTGGCAACAAGGATCTCAAATGTTGGCGTGCAGTTATGACGCCCATGTTTCCTCTTTGTCCTGGGGGCTCAGGACCACCTGCAGTGCGCAAGGTTGTGATCCGGAGTAGTTCAAGCATTAGGAGCGGTGCTTTTGTGAGTCATTCCATTGGTATTAGTAATGCTTTGTATGTTAAATTAAGTCCGTTTACAGGCA
Organism: Balaeniceps rex; assembly: GCA_013401315.1. Taxonomy (NCBI): domain Eukaryota; kingdom Metazoa; phylum Chordata; class Aves; order Pelecaniformes; family Balaenicipitidae; genus Balaeniceps; species Balaeniceps rex. Next base: position 9,385 of record VYZW01051222.1, read on the forward strand.
AAATCTGTTCCTCTGAAGGACTGCAAAGAACTGATGAAAGCCATTTTGGTAAGGGCTGTAACTGCTTCTGAAGTTCATCACTGCATCCAGAGAAAGGATCCTTATCCTTATCCATATCCTACTTCAGTGTGATGATTTTGTCTTACAGAGAGGTGCACAAAGCTTTTTGAAATTTTTTTGCATGCACATTTGGCCTTTCTTTAGTACTCTATTTTGCACCGTTACATGTTGCCCATAGAGGTCGGTGTTTGCCTTTGAAAAGGAGAGCTGCATCCCTGAAGCACTGTAATATCTGTCACATAACACGCAGCTGGCTTTCATATCTGCTTCTACCCATTTCCCTGGGTTAATGACATTACATTAATCTCTTTTGAGGTTCTAAAGATGTGACAGAGAAGGAAAATGTTAGTATGTATTTTGGTACATCATTAGGTTTTGCTATCTTCAACATATTTTAAAAGATCAAACATGGTATTTAAAAAAAAAACAACCCCAACAACTTGACATTTCATAAAATATTTACATATCTAAAAGAGGAATAAAGGATTATTCAGAGTGAGAATCGTATCTGTAGTTATCATCTTACATATATTTTATGCAGACATTCTCTGGCTGAAAACATGAAATGTTTTCAGTGATGTGCTTGTAGAACGAAACCCTCCCTCTTTATCCTGAAACCTGTCTACCATTATTTGTCAATGGGAGTAACAGCTGTGGCTGTATGAGAGTAATTACATGAACTAGTTGCCTGACATTATGGAAGATGCTTTGGGAAGTAAAGTCTGTAGAGTGGTTTTGAGTGAGCGCTGGGTGAGGAAAATATAAAAGCAGTCACTCAAAAAAAAATGACTGCAGGTTGTATTTTGTAAGGACTGTCTTCTCAAAAGTTCTTTACATGAACCGTAGCTAATGTTACCTAAATACTTTTTAAAAATATTTCTTTGAATTAGTTTCTGTATGCTTTCATGTGGAAAGTGAGGTAAGAGTTGTGTGGACTGCACCACACTTAGTTATTGTCTCAACTGTATTAGTAAACTACCCTTAGGTTGTACGCACTGCAGTTTACTTAACTGTCTAAATGCTTTTTAAAGCAGAACTCATTTAAATTAAATGAATTTACTGGTTTGATAAAAACCTTAGATTATCATATCAAGTCATGGAAACTTTGTTTGCTAAAATAAGCATTCCTTAGCTTCATTGGGTGTGACAGTTGGATTTTGAGCAGTACACCTGGCTGCAAAATAGTCTGAATTCTTGTGTTTCACGCCAGTTGATAAAAGAAAAACTACCATTAATAGTTCTGTGTGTTCCTTTAATTAAGCTGGCCTAATCCCTCTTTGAAGAGTGACCATTTTTCTACAAAAATCAGAACAATTGATTTAATTTGATAGTATTCAGTAGTCCATTCATTGTGAAGTTTGTATGAATGATAGATTATTAATGAAATGTTTGCAGACAGCATGGTGCAACTAGTGCTTTTGGAAATGTATTAGTGGAAATGTTCATCTGGAAGTGCTTATACATCTGTTCTGATATCCTTTTTCTCTCCTTAAAAAGTGTTTCCCTCCTTAAGTGTCTTGGCAGTGGGGTGAGGGGTTCTGGTAGTGTTGAAATACTCTGTTTGCACCCAGGTGTGTGTGTCCTAACTTTTTTTTTTAAATTAAGTGCATAGGACAATATGATGCATGACTTTCTCAATTTATCTCTAGGCAAACAAGGATCGCTTCTTTTCAGATTTTCTTCTTTCAGACCTGTAGCCAGAAGGGAGCACTCTTACCTAAGGCATAGTGATGTTCCCCGCACCCCTTAGTTTCTGCTGGTTTGGTGTATGTAGGCAGCAAATTCTTTCACCAGAACAATGGTAAAGGGTGAGGCTGGGAACTGTTCGACGATGCACGTGCAGTCTCTATATTAATTTGTTGCCATGTAATAAGACTTTTCTGTCTCTTTCATTACTGGTGGTAGCCTTTGCTTGCTAAAATTGAATGGCAACTCAGAATAAGATGAAGAAATTCTCCTATTGTCTTCTTGTAGGGATTTGCCATGTATGTTTTTCTAAAACAGTGATATATGTCCCTCATATTGCCACTCCTCATTATGATCATAGAGTGGTTTGGATTGGAAGGGACCTTAAAGATCACAGTTCCACATCTTAGATCATCCTTAGATCATCTAGTTCCACACTTCCTGCCATGGGCAGGGACATCTTTCACTAGATCAGGTTGCTCAAAGACCTGTCCAACCTGGCCTTGAACACTTCCAGGGATGGGACATCCACAACTTTTCTGGGTGACCTGTTCCTATGTCTGACCACCTTACAGTTAAGAATTTCTTCTTAATATCTAATCTAAATCTACCCTCTTTCAGCTTAAAACCATTACCCCTTGTCCTGTCACTACAGGCCCTGGTAAAAATCTCTCTCCATCTTTCTTCTAAGCCCCCTTTAATTATTGAAAGGCTGCAGTAAGGTCTCCCCAGCGCCTTCTCCAGGCTGAACAACCCCAACTCTCTCAACCTTTCTTTATGGGGGGGGTGTTTCAGCCCTCTGACCGTTTCCGTGGTCTTCTCTGGACTGGCTGTAACAGGTCCATGTCTTTCTTGTGCTGGGAACCCCAGAGCTGAATGCAGTACTCCAGGTAGGGTCTCACAAGAGCAGAGGGGGAGAATTACCTCCCTCGACCTGCTGGCCATGCTTCTTTTGATGCAGCCCAGGATATGATTGGCTTTCTGGGCTGCGAGTGCACATTGCCGGCTCACATCCAATTTGCCACCGCACCAGTATCCCCAAGTCCTTTTCCACAGGGCTACTCTCAATCCCTTCATCCCCCAGCCTGTAATGATATTGGGGATTGCCCTGACCCAGGTGCAGGACCTTGCACTTGGCATTGTTGAACTTCATGAGGTTCTTGTGGGCCCACTCCTCAAGCCTGTCAAGGTCCCTCTGGATGGCATCCCTTCCCTCTAGTGAATCAACTGCTCCACTCAGCTTGGTGTCATCTGCAAACTTGCTGAGGGTGCAATCAATCCCACTGTCTACGTTGTTGATGAAGATATTAAATAGTACTGGTCCCAGTATGAACTCTTGAGGGACACCACTCACTACTGGTTTCCACTTGGACATTGAGTCGTTNGAATAGTACTGGTCGCAGTACGGACTCTTGAGGGATACCACTTGTTACTGGTTTCCATTTGGACATTGAGCCATTGACTGCAACTCTTTGGATGTGGCCATCCAGCCAATCCTTTATCCATCAAATAGTCCATCCATCAAACCCATATCTCTCCAATTTAGAGAGAATGATATTGTGTGGACCTGTGTCAAAGGCCTTGCAGAAGTCAAGATAGATCACATCAGTTCCTCTTCCCTTATCCAGCAACGCAGTCACTCCATCATAAAAGACCATCAAATTAGTCAGGCACAATTTGCTCTTAGTGAAGCCATGTTGGCTGCCTCTAGTCACCTCCCTGCCTTCCATATGCCTTGACATAGCTTCCAGGAGGATCGGTTCCATGATCTTACTGGGCACAGAGGTGAGGCTGAGTGGTCGGTAGTTCCCAGAGCCTTCCTTTTTACCCTTTCTAAAAATCGGTATGATGTTTCTCTTTTTCCAGTCACTGGGCACTTTGCCTGACTGCCATGACTTTTAAAATATGATGGAGAGTGGCTTAGCAACTGTATCTGCCAGTTCCCTTGGGATCCTGGGAGGCATCTCATTGGGTCCCATGGACTTGTCTATGTTCAGGTTCCTCAGATGGTCTCGAACCTGATCAATATAGTATCATCTAGGATGCTAGGATGTTACCAGCTTGGGAGTCCCACTGCATTTGCCATGGGCTAGGTGTAAAGGATGCATTACAGAAACCTGTTGTGAACATGTGTAACACAATTAAAATATTTTGACAGAGAAAAGGGTCAGGTTCAAAGCTGAATTGAGTAAACTGACCTGTCAGTTTCCCCATTATTCAAAAGCTTTCAGCAGTCAAGTGCAGACAGCTTGCACATGTTTGTTTTCCTTCCCAGGGATTAACCAGAGCTCCATGCATGGTTCAGTGAAGGCTTTAAAACCAAATAGGAAGTTTTCCCCTAACAGAGTCCAGGCAAAGCAGGTAATCTCATGTAGCTATTAATTTACCACATAGACAATTGTTAAGATGACAGCTAGCTGCAGACAGTAAGTGGATGTCTAAATACAGGATGCCACAGTTCCTGGTCCAAAGAGTTTGCAACTGAAGCAGCTGTTTCATAGTGCCAGGCTACCTGGCTCCCCTTGCTTTGGATAGTGTCTCTGAGAATCAGAGTACATGTGGGTCTTATGGTAGTAGAGAGCAACACTGGCTATACAGTAAGTCATCTGCTGAGCAATGTCACTGAAACTCCAGAAAAGGTCTTTCAGACCTCTCCCCTATTGGCTGGTTTTGAAGAAAACCCAAACAAACCATTTCTAACAGCAAGAGAAGTGGAATGCTTGCTGGCCTCCTTCAGCTCCTTCTCAGATTTCTCTCCAATGGCCAGCTGCTCCTCCAAAGTTTATTTAAAGTTGAATGTCATGGGCAGCAGTGAAACTCTAATTGCCTGTGATAATGTTATGGTTTTTTTTGCGGTTTATCAAGGGCATCTTTTTGATCTTTGGGGAATATACCAGGGGAATGTTAGACTGCTTGTTCTGGCTCTCTGCGTGCAGGGGCAGGGTGGGAGGTCTGTGTACAAGGGCTATGGTTATAACATGGAGAGAGTAAATTATTATAAAACCAGGGGGAAGGGAAAAAAAACCCAGAAGTGGCTGGGACAGACACACAGAGGAGGTGGGCAGTTATTCATAGGTCCTGATATAATACTGGACGTCATAAAATGATGCAGACCCAAGCCTGCCCAATGAATTTTGACCAAAATGGGGAAATAAACTGGTGATACACACAGGTATTTAATCAGCATATAATCACAGAAAGATATTTGGAAGGAACCCTTCATTGGTCATAAGGTCCAGTCCCCTGCGTCATGGAAGAGTTTAATTATACTAAGCTGCTTCTCCTCAGATGGAGGCCAAGTAGTCATTATGTCCAGGAAAGATGTTTCTTGGCAGCTTGCTACGCTGTCCATGTCTTAGAAACAAAAGCACTGCAGTGTAATGTTGTTAAACTGCGAAATAACAGTAAAAAATGGCATAATTTGGGCTCCATGGTTACTGCTTCTCAGTAACTTCCACCTAAGTATTTTCAGTGGATAAGTAAACTTGTAATTTTGTTTCCTGAACAGAAGTCCTGGAAAATGTCCTCTGGGAGTTGAAATTCTGGCTGGGTTGTGCTTTTTCTGTCTTAGCTTTTTACTAAAGAATCTCTGGCTCAGATGCATATGTTGTTTTATGTTGTTGTATATATATATCACCTGCATATGTTCATGTTCCACACACATTAGACATAGCAGAGTGTGAGTTTTTGAGTTGTTTCTGGTTCCTTGGAGGAACAGAAAAATTACAGTAAAAGTTTAATTCATTGAAAATTATTTTTCCAATCAATATTTGCCCTTTTGGTGCAGTGAGTTATCTGAACAGACTGTGCCTTATTCATGTGCAATCCTAGATAAAATTTTGTAAAGAATTTCTGTGCTTTTAGGTCCTTTGTGCACACTTTGCTTTGGGTATTTGAGATTCAAATTTTTTTTTTGTGCATGTGATTGAGCAAGCAAATCTGATCCTCTTTGATTGGGTGAGCGTAACTTCCCTGTTGGGAAGACACAGCACAGGGCACATTCGCTGGCTGATGCCAGCAAACTTCTGGCAACCGGGAGCGTAGTGAGGCATCACCCATGCCCAGCATCATGATGCTGGTACAACTCTGTTTCTAGGAAAAGAAACAGAAAAAAGACACACAAAGCTTTCCAGCCACATATGCTCCATGAGTCTCTGCTGTGAAGGATACACAGAATAACCATGTTCAAATTATTAGTTTTTCTTAGTTCAAATAACATACCCCTCTTCCAGATTTTTAAATCTGTTATGGCAAATACCAGGTATTTTTCTGTGTGCTTAGGTTCTCTCCTTTCGGACTATGAAATTAGTGCAGATTGAGTGAATGCTAAAGATAAATACTGGCCTTGAATCATACTTTCCAAACAATATTTTTCTATATATTTTCAAGATACTACTGATCAGTTGATCTATTACATTCAACAGAAGCTTTTGAAGTGTTTTTTCCCCACACTATGGTCAATACAGAAGCCTTAGAGCATAAAGACCTTAAAAATGAAAGCTAAGTGCATTGGTTTATCAATTAATTTTTCATTGCCTGAACAGAGAAGAACTTAAACCCAAAACTTAAGAATCTTAAGAAAGGTAATAAAAAAACACCTTTCTTTTTTTAACACACTGTATTCTTGTAAATAGACAGGGATTTTCTCAAAATGCTTTTAAACTTGATTGTGTCACCTAAGCTTTCTTACCAATGATAGTAACATTTCATGATGCTTCTGGGCTAGTGACGGCTGTGTGGTGGATTTACGGCATTTCTTGGACATTTTGTGAAATCACATTCGATTAAAATCAACACTTTCATCTGCAAAATCTATTATTGTCTCTTGGCCTCTAGGTATCGTTTTTCGATTTAGAGGGTTTTAAAAAGCAGTAGTAGGATGATGTCCCTACCAACCGAACAGGAGAAAATAAAGGTGTACCTACACAGACAATTACATCTCTGGATTTGCTCAGAAGAGGTAAGTTTGAACCTAGAGGGACTCTATGGGAGCAAGCAGAGTCCAGCTGAGTTTGAACAGACCAAAGTGGGTAGTGCAAGAGAGGGCGTTTTGCACACAGGGCATGGAATTTATGATAGTGCTTTATTATATATACCTTTTACAAATACTTGTGTGGCTTCAGGCTCATTATAATTTCCTCTGAGCCATGCTTGTTTCGTGATGGTGAAGAGGTAGGACTTGGGATGATGGAACCATTAAGATATATAAATGAGAATCATTATGTGCTGCTTATGAGACATATTGAAAAGAAGGGTTCAGTAGCCACTGGTTCTAACTTATTCTGGGTTACAACTTATGCCAGCTCACGATCTGATCCAATGCTGCCTGTTGCTAAGGATGTTTCTGAACTCTGGTGATCCTGCTAAAAAATTATTTGTGGCACTAGCAACCAGTCTTAGGTTCTGCAAATACTTTCTTACATGAATTGTGCAAACCCAATATAAAATATATTCTATAAAATATATAAAAAAAAATGTAATGAAAGATGTAGTAAACATGAAGAGAATTTTTTTTTTCCTGTGTAAAAGCTGAGGAAGAAGAGAGGATTTTCACAGATATGTTATTGAACCTAAGTGGTGGTGTAAAATAAGAATTTCTAGGCTTGACATTGACTTACACTTTTTCATTTTATGCTAAACTGAATTTGAGTCTTCCAGCTTGAAGCTGCAAGTGGGTTAGTGCAGTACTGTGGTATTATGGGATGCCTACAGCTCTCTGAGCTGCAGACAATCTCACAAGAGGCTCAGCTACCACAAGGACTGTGCAAGTCATTTATTGTAATCGTGGTAATGTGTTAATCATAATCTTCTGCTTGCATCAATAAGCTCTTATCTTGTTTTGCTTAAGTAACCTCTCCCTCCTTGCAAAAGGAAATTTTTTTTAGATTCTTAGTTATCACCTCTGGCTTAAGCCAGATGCTTAAGCCCTTCTGTAGGTGTTGAGGTCAACCATACCAGAGTCTCCTGCAAGACTGAGGTTTAAAGTAGTTGTTGCTCAAGACACGAAAGTACAAAGACAGTCTGGAGTAAGATGATGTGCTAACTTTGCTTGCTAAGGATAAAGGACAGATCAGGAGGTTCCATGGTATAAACTTAAGCTACAAGCATGTTTCCTTCATTTACGTTCCATTTTCCCTTCCTGTAGCACATCAGTGTCCAAATTCCCATTCTTGCACCATCCAAGGGAACTCTTGCCATCTATTAAGTTTTGGTGTAATGACAGAGCCGGAGATGGAGGAGAGACTCGGCTTATAGCCTTTGCATTAGCATCCAGGCATCTGTAGCCTTTTTTCAGGACATAGTTTGATGTTGCTATAATGGCAGCTCCTGAGTTCTTGGTCTGGTCTTATTATCTGCCAAGGTTCAGCACCGTGTCAGCCCTCTACTGCTACTCTAGGAAGTACAACGTAGTCATCTCCACTTTGTGCTATCTTTGTTGAGGCATACAAAAAAATTTTCATGTTCTACTTGCTGCATCATGGCTCCGCTCTTTTCTGAGTGAAAACTTCTTACGGACTTTCTTGGGGTGAATTGTTTCTCATCAGAGTGACTGTCTTCTGGGTAGCTTTTTTCCCCTTCACAAGGGTCTTAAATATTTCTTTTACTGACCCCTTTTCATGGATATGCAAAACTCTCTTTTTTTCGTAATAGCAAAAACTATAGGGCAAAATTTGTGTTAGGAGAAGACAATTTTGGGAATTTATTCATGAAATGTTGGAGCACAGGAAGTGTGCTGGTTTTGGCTGGGATAGAGTTAGTTTTCTTCATAATAGCTAGTAAGGGGCTATGTTTTGGATTTGTGCTGAAAACAGTGTTGATAATACAGGGATGTTTTCATCATTGCTGAGCAGTGCTTACACAGAGTCAAGGCCTTTTCTGCTTCTCACACCGCCCCGCCAGCAAGTAGGCTGGGGGTGCACAAGAAGTTGGGAGGGGACACAGCCAGGACAGCTGACCCCAACTGACCAAAGGGATATTCCATACCATATGACATCACCCTCAGCATATAAAGCTGGGGGAAGAAGAAGGAAGGGGGGGACGTTCGGAGTGATGGCCTTTGTCTTCCCAAGTAACCATTATGCTTGATGGAGCCCTGCTTTTCTGGAGATGGCTGAACACCTGCCTGCCAATGGGAAGCAGTGAATGAATTCCTTGTTTTGCTTTGCTTGTGTGCGCAGCTTTTGCTATACCTATTAAGCTGTCTTTATCTCAACCCACGAGTTTTCTTACTTTTACCCTTCCGATTCTCTCCCCCACCCCACTAGGGGGAAGTGAGACAGCGGCTGTGTGGTGCTTAGTTGCTGGCTGGGGTTAAACCACGGCAGGAAGTTATTTCAGTTAGAATAAGAAGTTGGCCCAATAATCAGATGTGCTGGATGTTATCTTGTGTAAATGTATTGGTTTTAATCTAAGAGCAAAGGAGATGAGATATAATTAAGTTTTGCTCTGGGAATTCAAAGTGCGTGGTTCTTGGTAGAGAGCACAATAATTGATCAAGAGGTGGCACTAAGATTTTGATCAGTCCAAGCAATCTCAGCATAGTGTTTGGCTTTGTTCAAGTACTGCTAAAGTAATGTGCTAATTGACTTCATTTGACTCACTGGTATATCGGATTCACAAACTTAAACAGATATGAACGGACTGTAAATAGTCCCCTGGCCTTTTCTGATTCCTTTGGGTATTTATATTACCTCATTTGACTTTTGAAAGTTTCCTTTGTTGAACCTGCCAATTATTGCCTGAGGAGGAAGATTCTTGCCTAGTCTGGCATGGTGTTAATGGCACTGAGCCAACAGTGCTATAATCTGCCAGATTCCAAATTTTAAGGGAAAGAGATTGCTTTCTCTGTGTCCTGGGGCTTTCACTTTCTCTGTTATTTGAACTAATGCATTTCTTAAATCATACTTGTGTTGGCTCCGATTCTTGCCTGATGTGATGTTAACATGTCTGTGCTGAAGGCTCTTTCCTTTTTCCATAAACCTCTAAGGGTTTGGTTTGGATCTTTGCTATACCAGCCCTGGTATATCAAAATTATGTCTTCCAATATTGCAGTTCTAAAAACGTTAATGTAAAATAATACAAAAACTGCTACCTTATTTTCACTGGCTATGGAGTACCCTTACAGCTGTTAGCTTTTCTATGTGAGAATTAATGCTTGTGAATGTCTCTCACAAAGTTTTATTTCCTGAACAATGGGAATGGGGAGAGTGGTGTGTTCCTCTGCCCAGAAATCCTCCCCTGTGCCTTTGCAGCAGTCTGTGTTCAGCTGCAGAATGTATCAAGACATTTTATTTAGATGAGCGGTTACATGCTGGATCCAGGGAGAGAGAATGATTTGAAGGAAATTTCTGAACATATCCTTGGTTACCTAACTTCTTTAAAAATCTAAGGTCATGCATATCAAGAATGTTTTATAGATTTTTATAAATGGACCTGTCAATATCTGACAGGGGTCCTTCTAACACGACTTCCTGAAGAGGTTTTAGAAATGCATATTGGAATCAGTCTTGGCACTATTTCTTCCATTATCAATTGCATTATAACGCATCCACAGAAATGTTAAGAAATATTGTTATGGTCATTATAATTTTATCAATAATGATTGCCTGGCTAATCGCCCTGAATATTTCAATCTCAGTTTCTCTTCCACAAAAAAAGATACTTTCTATCCACCAGGAGGGAAATGGTCTGGAGGGCTTTATTTTTCATATGTACTTAGCACAATAGTTTCCTGATTCACCAGTGAGGTCTGCTAGCAAAATAAAATGCTTTTAAAGCTGAGAGAAAAATCCGGGGTGTAAACTGCAAGAATTCTTTTTGCTTATATTTTTGTGGCTTTGATCTTGCCAGTTTGGATCAGATCTCCATATCTTTTGCCCAAAGAGCTTAAGATACAAATAGACAAGATAGAAGGACGTACGTGGTCAAGATTCTCATTTAGCTTGGAGAAGGATCCCCAAGTGTGATGGCATTGTCTATTTTGGCAACCTTTCATCTGACACTGGCTTTCTCCAAAAAAGTTGGACCCCTGCCCATCTCAAGATTAAGAGGAGTTGCCTTTTTAAATTTCTGTGCTGTGTATAATCTATGTAGCCGCATGTGTTGTCTGTAAGTCAAGAACCTGAAGCCTATGACATAAGCAATAGGAATTTGCTTGTAAAATGGCAGTCTGGTTAGGACATACCAAAGAATATAAGATGCATGCGTATTATTGGTGGTGAGTGCCCATCAAAATCCACTGGTCTCACCACCTAGCTCCCTTAGCCTCCTTTGAGAAATCCCCGTCCGCGTAATAGAATGGATGAATTAAAAGTTCACTGTCATCAACTCCTAGATGGGAGAGGAACATGCTTAGTGCACCATGTCATCCATCTCTTATAATAAATAGTGGTTCATGAGGTACAGCTGACCTCCTGAGTATCCAAAGTAAACTAAATACATTCCGAGAAATTTCACCAGGATGTGCACTTGTATTTTTGTGTGTGAAGGAGAAGTTGAATATGTAAAACATTGTACAGCCATGCTGGGACACTATGAATGGAGAAATCCAGGGAGGTTGGGGTTTATTGTCACTCCGTTCCCACAACTAACAAGAGCAAGAGGAAAGTTTCAAGTCAGATTTCAGCTACTTTCACAGTTATGATCAGTGGACTTCTGAAGAGCATGTCAGCCGAACAAGAGGTAACAGCATCACCTTGGATTGGGTGTGCTGAGAGCCTGCAAATGATTTACTGAAGGAACTACATGCCGAGAGAGAAAACTATGTAAACTTTTGGTTTATGTGAAACAGGGATCATTTTATTTTTATCTCAAGACAATATCAATGAAATTATGTTGCAGAGATGTAGTCCTTACAAGTAATGGGATTTCTAAGTAACAAGTGAAAGATAGCTAATGAGGAAATACTGTGCAGATGATGCAGGTCCCTCAAAGAAGGAAGAAAGGGAAATGAAGGTTTAAGGTGAAATGAATGTATCTTGCTCTTTCCAGATACAATAAAGAATCACAGTTTTACAAGCAATTCAAAATAGATTAAATGCTTTAAAAAGACATCATCTTCCTCCTCCATTCTCCTTCCATCTTGGCAACAGGAGGAGAGAGAGATGCTGCAAGGGAACACCTGCTGCTTGCAATGATCTCCAGCAGCCCCTGGGGTCATTGGTAACTGACTTAAATTATAGCAGTTATGTTACACGACTGAACAGGCACATCTGGCCTGGGCTTAGGGGACCACAAAGGTGGCTTAAAGCTTCTTCTACGTTATCCCTCTCCAAGTGAAATACATCCCACAGCTGTTACTGAAGATTGCAGTCAGTGTCTTTTCCTGTATTCTTTCTGTCTTCAGAGTTTGTTGAGTAGTTTCATAAAATGAAATAATTGAAGCAGGGGCTTGTTGGAAGGAGGCTTTCTCTCATTTTTACTGACCTTCTCCTAACCTCACTGTCAGGGTTTGAGAATCTTTTCCAAACCGACAGATAAAATTCTATCTAGTAATGGAAAGAACTCATTACCATGTTCCAGTGGTTTAAGTCTGAACTCCTTCCAGCCCTGTATTTTGGCTTCTCTCTACTGCAGCAAGAAAACAAGTAGATGAAAGAATTAGAACTGGCTGTCTTCTCCAGTTTCGGGGCTTTTTCTGTATACACTTGCATATTTCAACAGGTTGTTCCAATATAAATATTTAAAGAAAAAGGACGGAAACCCCAAACTGGAGTGGATAGCAGTTTCCAGAGCTGCTTCAGAGAACGTCTGTGTCAGGAAAGCTCTTGACTGCAAAGGAGGATGGTACAGCGTGTTATTTAAAGATAGAAGAGAATTGATAGGCAAAATCATAAACCAGCCTGGCACTCACGTCTGCCATCCTGATATCCAGACGGTAGGAAAACAAGGCTTGGTGTCAGACCACGGCAGGTGATGGAGAAGGGGTTGGAGGAAACCTGCAAAACCACAGTCCTTCCTCCCCACTCCTCAAAATGTCAAACGCCAGAGCGGTTTTCCCTTGCCTTTCTGTACCACATGCATACAGCTGTGCAAAAATGTGAGTACCTTTAGAGCACATCACAGTACAGTCATGCTTGCGTGGCTTGTCTGCCTGGCCATGATGCATCGGGCTGCAGTTAGTAATGGAGAGCGTGGGGACAAGGAGGATGGCCACGTCTGAAGCATATTCCCCCGGGTGGCCCTCCTGGCTGAGCCTGTCGAGGGATTTAAAATTGCCTGAACTATTATAAAAGCTGCGGGGAGGAGTTACTTTCCAGATAAGAAATTTAGAAACAGTTAGTCCTATAATTCTTGTACATGAACACTGGAACAGATATTGCCAATGATCAATAAAGGATGATGATGTAACTTTGTACTTACAGCTGAGGAGTTACACCAATAAAGAAACTTTCTCCTTTGCTCGCTTGTGAAACCTCAGCACAGTAGTTTAGGAATCCAGCACAAGGAAAAATAGTGATTTCTATTTTTGTTTCTATTCTTACGGACCTTCTATGACTTCAGCCTCTGAAATAGAAGAAACACTTGCGCTCTGAAAACATCTTTTCCTTTTTTTTTTTTTTCCTTTTTGAAGAAAAAGTACTTTAATCTACTAGGTTAGCTGAGTGTATGTAAAATTGCGTATCTTCAGAAAATTCAATGCAACCATTTTAGCTATGAATCCAGTCTTGCATGCCAGATGGATTCCTGAAGAAACATTATGAACATATAATTTTTTAAAATAAGGAGATTTAATTCTCTTTTCTCTTCCCCTTCTAGCAGGCTAATTGTAAACTTCAGAAATTGAAACAACACTTCTTTTTTTCCTGTCAGAAAACCCCTGATCCAATCCATGCTTGCTGCGTTAGTTGCTCAAATCGATATGCTGCGTCAACTTTACAGGTCCTGTTTCCGTAGAGTTGGGCAGAAGAGAGATGTGGTTCAGCAAGGTAACTGAAACTTGAAAAAAGAGCTTTTTTTGAGTCAAATAACATCTTCCTTTTTGTTGAAATGAAAACATTAAAACTTTAGTTTGGCTTAGCTCTGTGCCACATGAAGATGTCTTATTTAATTTTGAAATCACTGATGCCTTTGGATAACCTTTTCATTTTAATTTTAACCAGTTTAAAAAAAATTTCTTAATGATTTTGCTGTGCTTGAAGTGAAACTTTTCAGTTCGAAATGTCCAAATGGTTTTGAACTTTCTAACTCCTTTCCCCCACCAAGTGAAAATAACTGGAAAATTCTGGGCATTTTTAAATCCTCGCCTCACCCTGAAGTTATTTTATGTCTTGTTTCTTGGGGGAAACTGAGGAGGGTGGAACTCATGTTGCTGTGTGTACAGTCTATGAATTTTTTTTTGGCCCAACCGTATTGTGTATTGACTTTCTTTTAATTCAGTCTGACATTTGAGGTCTGACCTTCTCCGAGGACAGCTGCTAGCTGCTGTGCCCAAGAGATGCAAGGCAGACCTTCTGGATGGTTGATGGTTGAACTGTGAGCACCACATCTCCCTGAGCTCCATGAGCCTGATTGCAGGTCCAATTCAACCCAAAATAGATGGAATTTTGATGAGATCAGTGAAATTATGCAGATTTGCAGGAGACGTGACTGTAGTCCGTAGAATAAGAGACACTGTCTCATAAGTAAACTAATTTGTGACAGTCATCAGACTGCACTACCACCAACCATGAACTTGTTTATATGGAGCCAGTGATTGATGCAATTACCTGGGATGTTTTGGCAAGACAGATGTTTGCAAGAGCTGACTGCTGACTTTGTTTTTTCATGTCATGATACAAAACAACCAGCCTCTGTTGCACAAGTAGGCACTTTAAAATACGTGGGTTCAAAATGGTATAAGCAAAGCATGTTTAGCGTGGTTGGTTGTTTCCAGCAAAAGTGATTCTCTAAATTCTCCTTCCCTATTATGATTTCATTGGTATTAATAAGGAAAATGGTAAATCCTTTCACTTCAGATGTAGGTGCTATTAATTAGCTATGCCGTCCCTACCGACAGCATGCCTCTTCACTTCCCTGCATCTTGCTGGCCAGCACAAAGTTTCTCCACGGTGGTAAGTCAATGTCTACCTGTACTCTGTTCCAGGCTCAAAATGAATGGATTTACCATTTTAAGTGCCAAATGAGCCTTGCAAAAACTCTCGACCCTGTTATTCACTATGTTTAATATTTAACATCATCCTGAGGAGTAAAACGTGGCCTAATGTCCAGGAAGAGATTCCTGCGGTGAAAAGATGACTTCTTCAGCTATTCTTTCGTCTTTTGTCCTCTTATTTTCCTACTGGACTCATCATGATGATGTCAAAGCACCTCTTCAGTGATGGAGCTCTGAAACTCAGTTGGTGTCACGCTCATTTGCTGATGCATATGCTGGTTGGGGTTTCTTCCCCTTGCTAGCTGCAGTGCTCTTCTTCACAGTGTGTCATTTAGCATGGTATGAATGCACGTAGCCAAGTAATGGTGGAAAAAAAGAATCACAACCTATTGTAGTATTTTTTTACTCATTTTGGTTTTTTTACAGGTTACTGATTCACTCAAGCAGAACAAATTTCCATGGTAAAATATAAGGTGTCAAAATATCCACCCCAAAAACTCAATGCTTGATTATCTTGGCTGCTGTAATTTCCTTTTTCAGATGTTTTGACTGGAAACAATGATGGTGGACCAAAACCTGATGGCTTATTTTCAGAGAACAGGGACTTATTTTAATTCTTGGAATTAGTAGATTAAGTTAATGTGATCATTAGTGTTTCTGTATGGACCACTCCGATAATTTATTTGTCTTATTATGACACAGCAGATAATTTGTTCCCTGTTCAGCAGTAGTTCTAGTAAATATTTTACTGTTGCTCATCTTGCTTTATAAATTACCTGGCATGTGATATACAAATAAATATTTCTAAAGATGTGATAGCAGAAGGGTAACTGATGGAGAGGCAGGGGAAAACCTCTTGTGAAATGTTTGATGCAACTAATTTTAATCCATGTGTGCCTTGAGATTTTCATGGTCAGATTTCTGATTGCCCGGACAGATGCTTTGCAGTTCCAAGTCCCAGTCTTGTTAGTCCCACAAGGATGTAACTGGGCAACCTCTGGTGATCCCAGTTGTGTCTCCTGTGGCCTAATCCCTTTCTGGCTTTTGCAATGTAAACCTTAGTGGCTAATAAAGGTCCCTTAGGATTTCCAGGTCTAACTTCTATCTTAGCTTTAATCATAGCTAGGTGAGCTACACCTTAATAAAACTTACATTATTAATAAAATTTAAGTTTCTTATGCCTTTTGATTTTGGACTTCTTTTTTGTTTGGGGGGAGTGGGTGTTTGTAGTCAAAGCAGGCTGAACAAGGTCCATCAATTATCACAATTGTCATCAGGAGGGTTACAGACATAATGCAAGTGCTTCTGTTCTTCTTTTCCAACACCATATTCCTGACCTGAAACCTGACCTCAATCATGGCTTACAGTAACACCTTCGGCAAACATAATCTTAAGCTCAAGGTACCAGGTTCCCTTTTGTTACCTACTGCGTGTTCTGTATTAATTTATTGTATGCATTATGACTGTAATCTATTTGAAATGATTCATGCTAATAACTGCCAAGACTAACTTTTGATTACCTTTTATCAAAGGCTAAGGCAATATGTCTGAAACCAAACGAAACGGTAATTCTTCATTGCTGCTGGGCTGTCTGTACCTGATTTAGAAAACATTATGCAGGCGTAGCTGTAACCCTCTTCTAGCTTCCAGCCTTCAGTTCTGAGGCTGAAAGATCCCCAAATGTCATGAGCAGTCAATTCGCATTAGTATCAGTACACAGGTGATGTGCAAATGTCTTGTAGGTGTACTGCTGCCCTGCAGGGCAAGGGAAACCGGTAACATGGTGGCGTCTTCAGGAGTCCTCTATAGGTAAAGAGCTCTACATCAGCTTTCCAGATCATATTCACCCCCTGATGATTTACCCAAGGTGAGTAAGCTGGCAGGGCAGTGTTTCTGAGCTCAGTGGCCCATGCCTGGAAATCCCTGAGCTGCAGTCCTGATTGATTGGGTCCTACTCGCATGGGAAAACTGGCTTTAATCACTCTTTGTTTCCCAAAGTATGTCGCAAATTCTAAGGAATTTGGAACTACGAGTTGAACTTTCTGAAATGTCAGCCAGAGGGCTGTTTGCTATTATGAAAATAAGATGAAGATAAATCTGTTTCTCCTAATAATATCAGTCTGCATCAGATTTCATTTCTTGAAATTCTTCTAATCTCCACTCTACTTCACACAAGAGAACTAGTAAAATAGCCTCCTTGCTGGTCTTAAGATTGGTTCTCAGTCTAAACTCTAGCCAGTTTAATGAATTTAGTTTTAATTGGTCTTAAAATCCTAACTCAGCTTTGGTAGCTGTGATGAGTGAGTTTTCTAGGTGTCTACAGATGTCTTGAACAACACCCGTAAAAAAGGAAAATTCCTGTTCTGACTAGCCTGTTGCAGTTGAATAGTAACAAAGAGAAATAATNCCACTCCGATAATTTATTTGTCTTATTATGACACAGCAGATAATTTGTTCCCTGTTCAGCAGTAGTTCTAGTAAATATTTTACTGTTGCTCATCTTGCTTTATAAATTACCTGGCATGTGATATACAAATAAATATTTCTAAAGATGTGATAGCAGAAGGGTAACTGATGGAGAGGCAGGGGAAAACCTCTTGTGAAATGTTTGATGCAACTAATTTTAATCCATGTGTGCCTTGAGATTTTCATGGTCAGATTTCTGATTGCCCGGACAGATGCTTTGCAGTTCCAAGTCCCAGTCTTGTTAGTCCCACAAGGATGTAACTGGGCAACCTCTGGTGATCCCAGTTGTGTCTCCTGTGGCCTAATCCCTTTCTGGCTTTTGCAATGTAAACCTTAGTGGCTAATAAAGGTCCCTTAGGATTTCCAGGTCTAACTTCTATCTTAGCTTTAATCATAGCTAGGTGAGCTACACCTTAATAAAACTTACATTATTAATAAAATTTAAGTTTCTTATGCCTTTTGATTTTGGACTTCTTTTTTGTTTGGGGGGAGTGGGTGTTTGTAGTCAAAGCAGGCTGAACAAGGTCCATCAATTATCACAATTGTCATCAGGAGGGTTACAGACATAATGCAAGTGCTTCTGTTCTTCTTTTCCAACACCATATTCCTGACCTGAAACCTGACCTCAATCATGGCTTACAGTAACACCTTCGGCAAACATAATCTTAAGCTCAAGGTACCAGGTTCCCTTTTGTTACCTACTGCGTGTTCTGTATTAATTTATTGTATGCATTATGACTGTAATCTATTTGAAATGATTCATGCTAATAACTGCCAAGACTAACTTTTGATTACCTTTTATCAAAGGCTAAGGCAATATGTCTGAAACCAAACGAAACGGTAATTCTTCATTGCTGCTGGGCTGTCTGTACCTGATTTAGAAAACATTATGCAGGCGTAGCTGTAACCCTCTTCTAGCTTCCAGCCTTCAGTTCTGAGGCTGAAAGATCCCCAAATGTCATGAGCAGTCAATTCGCATTAGTATCAGTACACAGGTGATGTGCAAATGTCTTGTAGGTGTACTGCTGCCCTGCAGGGCAAGGGAAACCGGTAACATGGTGGCGTCTTCAGGAGTCCTCTATAGGTAAAGAGCTCTACATCAGCTTTCCAGATCATATTCACCCCCTGATGATTTACCCAAGGTGAGTAAGCTGGCAGGGCAGTGTTTCTGAGCTCAGTGGCCCATGCCTGGAAATCCCTGAGCTGCAGTCCTGATTGATTGGGTCCTACTCGCATGGGAAAACTGGCTTTAATCACTCTTTGTTTCCCAAAGTATGTCGCAAATTCTAAGGAATTTGGAACTACGAGTTGAACTTTCTGAAATGTCAGCCAGAGGGCTGTTTGCTATTATGAAAATAAGATGAAGATAAATCTGTTTCTCCTAATAATATCAGTCTGCATCAGATTTCATTTCTTGAAATTCTTCTAATCTCCACTCTACTTCACACAAGAGAACTAGTAAAATAGCCTCCTTGCTGGTCTTAAGATTGGTTCTCAGTCTAAACTCTAGCCAGTTTAATGAATTTAGTTTTAATTGGTCTTAAAATCCTAACTCAGCTTTGGTAGCTGTGATGAGTGAGTTTTCTAGGTGTCTACAGATGTCTTGAACAACACCCGTAAAAAAGGAAAATTCCTGTTCTGACTAGCCTGTTGCAGTTGAATAGTAACAAAGAGAAATAATCCAAGATTATAGGAATTTGCACTAATTGCATAAGTTTATTTGATTTTGAACAATCCTTCTCATTTTAATCCTTGTTTAAAGAGAACATGCCCTGCCAAACCGCGCCTTGTGCTTTTTTTTTTCCTTTTCCTCACCCTGTGATTGAATTGTTCCATAATTGCAGCTATTTGAATCTGAAACTCAAATTAGAAGAACTAGAAAGAGAGGGAATGTGGGAGAAGACGTGAATAAAGCAGTGTGATGAATTTAATGCGCATCTCCCTGTGTAAGATAGAAGGATTTATACTGTAATACCTTCCCTGCAATATAGCAAATGCCATTTTAGTACAAGACCGAATCACTCCAATTATATTTTTTAATGAGGAAAGGTTGCACAGTGTATTTATGCTACTCTGGCTGTAAACCTGTTCCCCAAAATATTTATTTTAATAGCTCTCTTACTAGAGATATTTAACACCTTACTCACAAATCTTTTTTCAGGTGTTAGAGATCCACTGTCCACAATCAACGTTACTCTGGCTGCTGCTGTTTATGGTAGGTATTTTGTTTGTAGGCATTTGGGACACCTGTACCTGGTGGATTCCCCATGTAGAGCCAGCAAATCTGCCATGTCTTTAAGATTTGGTGAACGCATAGATACCAGCTTGCCTGTGCAGAGACCTCCTCCTGCCATAACCCACATATTTTTGATCTTGTCTCAGTTTCCTGGCAATGTAACTTAAAATGAACCTTGCTGCACCATATTTCATAAGCCATTGCTCCGTGACTCTATTCCCTCCTTATGGCCCATGTATATATATGGTAAAGATCTCGCAGCCCAGAAGCAGCTGCTAATGAGGCCAGCTCAAGCATCTTTACTTTGTCTAGAAACACCACTGAGAAAACAACATTGAGAAGTATTCCTATTTGTTTTGATAATTTTCTGATAAAATTTCAGAGGGAGATTATTAACGTGCTCTCTGCAGACATGCAAAAATTGATTTGGAAGGAAGTCTAGAGAGAAATGAGGAGATGAGTTTCTTCTCAAACCTCTGATCCAGGGCTGTCCCTGGGCAGNAACTCTCCTACGTTAAAATCTTTTCTCTTGAATCGACCTTCTGGCAAGTTTTCCACAGTAGGGATCCCACTGGGCTGAGTACATGTGAATTCATGCACTGAGTATGCATTCAAGCACTGAGTATGAATTATTTCTTTGTTCAAAATTATTAAAAAGAGAGTCCTTTGTGAAATTCAGTTCCTAGTATCAGGCCAGGTTTTTTTGGTGGAGTAATGAAGATACCGTTCAACTTTCTTGTTCAATTTATGGCAGCCCTTTGCCTAACTTAAGTTTTAAAACATTTTTAAAATTATGATTTNAGAGAACTGGGATCAAATTTTGATTCACCTGCTGCTAATCTATTTGTGGTTGTCTTAAATTACAGAACATTTTTTTATTTATAGAACAGTAGAATTTTTTTACATACGTTTCTGCCATTGCTATGTGATATCTATATAGAATATCAATAACACCCCGAGCATATAGCAAGTAAAATTTTCAAATNGTATGTACACGAAACCAACCCAAAGCTGCCTTGGAAGGATACTCTAAGAGGGGAAAATGTGGAAAAATACTTCGTATATGTCTATGGGATTTGGGACTGAGGCTTTTGTGCCTCAAACACAGGCATAACTACTGAGTACATATGTGCTTTTTTTATACACAAAAGTTATAACACAAAGTTATAATTTTGGAATATCAACCTTAACTCCATTTTAATTTAATCTT
>VYZW01051222.1:36296-64119 GCA_013401315.1 Balaeniceps rex
AGTTTCTGTTTCATATGAAAAAAAAAAATCCAAGCAAACAAACAAAACCTGAAGCTAACTCAGTGTTCCACTTAGCTTCTTATAAATACCTCAAATGAATCTGCTTCCTGATTTCACCAGGTGAAGAAACAAAGTCTATATTTTTCCCTAATTTCCTCCAGGAGCCACTTCTGCCCAGCATGGTAGCTACCTTTTCCTTTCTGTACACTGATTAATGCCTTTGGTTCCACCCATCTACATCTGTCATCCCTTTACATATAAAATCTGGAGATGTATAACTTCAGAGAAATGTTTGCTTGGAAGCATCATCTTTGGCCTTAAATATCCAACTGAAAGCCATCCTTTCCTCTCTTTTCTCCCTCAAACCAAACCATAATTCTCATTATTTTGTTTGATGGTAAAAGTTGTGATCAGTTTGGGGAATTGCAGAGATAGTTGCTGAGATGATCATGTATTCCTTCACTATGAGTTCTTCCATTCTTGGCATTTATGACAGCTCTTAAATTTCACTTAACTAACAGCTCTTACACCAATAGATGGGGCTGGAAGCTCATTGCATTTCACCAAAAACAAATACTTGCATGCTTATTAAATACAGCCCTATTTGTAATCAGTAGCATATGTTCTGTGCCAATACCTGATTAAAGGTAAAAGATATTTCATGGTAAAATAAGGACCATAAAGAATCTGTCAATCATATGGGATAATGAATCACACAGGAAAGGCTGTGAGACAGTCTCTGGGTGCAAACATGGTGTTAATTAGCAAATTGAGCTCTGACCTGAGGGTGGAAACATTAAGTTTTTGTTCTCTCAGGCTTGTTGTTTGTGTATGTTGTATTTCAGATGGAGGATACGACTGAATATAGTGTCTGTGTCTT
The DNA here is from genome assembly GCA_013401315.1 of Balaeniceps rex. Lineage (NCBI taxonomy): Eukaryota > Metazoa > Chordata > Aves > Pelecaniformes > Balaenicipitidae > Balaeniceps > Balaeniceps rex. The sequence continues at coordinate 37,177 of VYZW01051222.1, forward strand.
GTCATAAAGATTCAGCAGAGAGGTATCCATTTTCCCATCTCTTGCAAATTTTTGCATTTGAAAAATATCATCCTCCATCTAGGGATGCAACAAACATTTTTTGAGTTTTTCTGTGTTATGTAGGCATGGACTTGGATGTCAAATCTCTGTATCCTGAACACATGCTCTAGCTTTTGGGTCATTTCTACTTCTAATGTGGCTCCGTTTGTGGTGAAGTGGCTGGGTTAAAGAAAAGCTGAGTTCACTGTCATTGGGTACCGTCCTTACACGGCATACATAAAATATAAATTAATGGTATAAAAGGTATAAATTCTTGCTTCACAGAATGCTTAATTATTGAAACATTTTAGAACAGCTCCTACAGAGAGCTTGGGATAGACTGACAACAGAATACCTAAGAGCTGGCTGCTGCTAGGAGCAATAACCCTGGTGGGGAAGCTATTTTGACCATAAATGCTGACTTAGAACTGATTTTTTTTCCCCCAAGATTTGCACATTTTGGTGAAAAGACTGCTTTTGATAAGTTGCTTTTCCGTTGGAACTAGTGGGAAATTTTAAACATGTTCCAATTATTTGTACGTTCGTAATTATGAATTTTTGTTGGACCTTCTGTCAAATTCATACAAAGATTACGGTTGAAGATTAAGTTGTGTATGATAGCAAGGATGTCAGAGACTGTAAGCAGTCTTCTCTTCTTTACACTTTTGCACCAAATCTGGAAAATTTATAAGTGTCATGGTGCTATAGCACCGTCCATCCTCCCTGCCATGCTTCCTGAGTTGAGATCAATATATTGAAATAAAAAGTGAACTTGACATGAACTTGACTTTTCAGACTGAGGAAAGGAACTTCAAAAGACAGAAGAGAAACCAGAGAGGGTATGTATTTCTAAGAGCTGTTAAAAAATTTCACAAGAAGTCTTCTTGTTGCTGAGGAGCTGGTGACAGCCCAGCTCGTCATGCTGCTCTGTCATGGGTCCTGGAAAATGAAAGTGCATTGTGACAAGTTGGGGTACAAAGTCATGGATTTCTTCAGGTGGACAGTTGTCTACAAAAGTCACCCTGCGTGAAGAACTGTTACTCCTGGCATCCATGAATTAGGCAGGCCCTCATCCACATTTTCTCTTCCAAAGGTTTGGGAACCCATTCCCAGCTGCTGAGAAAAAGCTCTGAAAATGCCTCCAAAGTGAGAACATTAAAAAACAAAACCCCACCAAAGAATGAAGAAAGCAAGCCCCCTTCCTCAGCCACTTTTTCCAGCATAATTGCCTAAATAAGCATGATAAGTCAGCCAGACAAGAGGCAGCAAGTTAGGGTTGGGTTTCCCATATTACAACAGCTAATACCTATTTAATCTCAATTAATATCTATTTAATCTTCTGTGCTCCTTTTTCCTTCAAAAACACCATTGACACAAGCTGCTCGCTGGAGGGAAATGGGTAAAAATTATTCCTCCAGCTGCATTTTGAATATCTGGGGACTAAAGTAATTTTTTTTCCTAAAAAGCTCTTTTCTTGCCTTTAAAGGGAACAGAAATGTTGGAAATTTCCAATTTATGTTGTAAATTTTGTGCATTGTCAAAACATGAGAGAAAGAGGCCATTGAAGATTCCCACCTCCAGTGTGAGGAAAGGTTTCCTCATCAAACTCCTAACACTTAATTACTGCAATTTTCTGCCAGAGAAACCGAAGAAGCCACAAAGTGGCCAACTATGGTCAGAAACAGTGAGTTGTGGCTGGGAGCCCTTCTCCTCTCCTGACCTCACTTCTCAAAGTAAAAGGGCCTGATTGATACCAGGGACTGAAAAAAACACTACTATTTAGTTGAAAAGGGGCTCTCTAAGCAAGATGAATTGGGAAATGACTGTTCTTCCTAGGGGCTGGTCACAAGGTCCAGCGTGGGGGGTGTAGGTGGGCAAAGGTCTGCAGGAGTTGGGGAATATTTGGGAAACTTCTGCATACACAGACCATGCCATTTCTGTCCCCAGAACAGCTCAGGAACGTGAGGCTGAGCTCCATCACCATCCCAACAAGACATGGATGTTGTAGGAAGCATGGTTGAGTCTTACCACCATTTCTGTTATCTAGTCCAAGGCCAGTTTTCATTCCATCTATGGACAATAAAACATGATCTGAGGTAGATCTTCACTTTTGTGGATTTTAATGGCTTGAACCAAAGCTTTAATAGGGAAGTGCTTTCTGGTCTAGCTGGCCTGGGGGACTACATGTCTTAACTTGCTACAGGAGAAAAGCAAATATGATGACGATGAACATTTTGCACAGTGGTGAAAGCCTTGTGGAGAAGTACATCCAAATATTTTTTTTTTAAGTCACAGTGAAAGACAAATTGCATTTTCCAAATTGAAATTTTGAACAGTTCTAACAAATCACTGTTGGCATCTTCACCTCTTTAAATTCAAGGTTTTGAATTTAATATTAAACACCAATTTGTTTCAGCTAGCTTGTGAGGCCATGCACACCGCCTGCAGTCCATGCGTTGCTAGGTGTGGTCATACAGGTATCAAAATATCAAGAAAGGCTGAAGGCTGTTGTCCTCTTCAAGTGGTGCTAGAAAATTTACTCTTCATGTAGCTTTTTAAAGTTGTGACATTGCAAGAGCTTCCTTTGACTTTGTTATGGTTGCAAGCTTCAGCAGGGTGGTTGGTTTGTAGAGGATGTCACAGGAGATCTAGAGGACTTCCACGATTGCTTAGTGTGAGAAGGAGGAAATCCATAGATTTAGGGAAGGTTTTGTGAGTTACAGAAATAACAGTTCTTCTGCATAGAACTAAGTTCCCATTTTAGTGAGTTTTCTCTCATCCCATGTAGATACACAGTCCCACACTGTGTAGTGCATATTACAGTGCTGCAGAGTACTCGGTGACCTTTTTTGAGGGAAACTGTAAATACTAGCTTTGTCATAATAGGTGGGTGGGCTGTATTTCAAGGGTGGCATGCCAGACTGTATTTTTCCTTTCTCAAATTAGAGGCTAATCATGGTGCTGGAAACTGAGCAGAGACAGGGGGATGCTCCATCCTGAACAGGTAAGATGCTTTCCAGGCACTTCACAGGTAGCACCTTGCTTTGGAGCAAGACAATATCTCCCTAGCCCTGCTTCTCATGGATTGCGTACTGAGGAAAACCACACTGCTCCTGTCTTTAACCCAGCTCTGCCATGTGGTACTCAACATGTGCTTGCAGTCTATTTTTGGCAATCTGTATTGGGGGTGCTGGCTCTGCTCTGGTACTCAGTGAGCAGTGCCTGCAGGCATGTGCAGGCATGTGCATGCCTGCGAGAAACCCAGTGCACAGACATGGACTGAATGCCTTTGAAAAGAGACTTTCACTCCTCATGCTTGACACTGATGCTATCTTTGTAAGTGGATTTGCTCGAATGGCTTGCTGAGATGTGTGCAAGGAATATACCCCGCTTAGGAGAAAAAAAAAGTGGAGTTATTCAATTTTCCGGGAGGAGAGAAGAAAAGGGCATTAAAATGGTGACACACTTAAATCAATGTTGACACAGCTGTATGCGATAGAGCACTGTGCATGCATGAAGTGCCTCCATTTGTGATGGGAACCAGCCGTGGTCATTTCTTAGAGCTGCTTTGCAAGCCGGAGTGGTCTGTGTTGGTGATCAGCTGCACACAGCCTTTGTGTGGCTGGAGAGACTAAACGTTCAACAGGAAATAAGATCATTCTGCATGTCATTTTAGCTTCAGTTCTTAAGTTTTTCTTTAAAAAATTAGGCAAGATGAGTTGCATAACAAGGAAGTTTACTTTCTACTCACGCTAGATTTCCCTCTGGACTTTCTTACTTTATGTAAGAGATTGTTTATTTTGCCTCAACTCCAGCATGATTCAAGAGTGGTATTCTTGTGTTTAAGAGTTAAAATGTTGGAAGGCTTTAAAGAAAAGGCTTCCTGCCTTCCTAGGAAATGGATACCAGGATCTGCAACCGTAATACTCAAATGTATGTGATTTAATGGGTTCTTGCTCATATTGGGGGCAGAAATACTCTATTCTTAGTTGTTCAGGAACAGTGAAATCAAGGAGCTCCTCACCCCCCTCACTGTACAGAGCAACATAAAGCATAAAGAAATAGGGAAGAAAGGTGGGAAAGAAGCCAAGAGCCTTTTTTGAGCAAGGAGGGAAAGCAGAGAAACAACTCACCTAATTTACTGTGTCTCCAAATAGACAGCATTCATATATGCTTTCCTGTTTATTTGAGAACATGAACAGCAGTGTAGGGAGGAGTGAGCTGGAGTCTGAGACGTATATGCCATCTGCGTACGCTATGACCCATGCTATGAGTGCGTCTTCTTTCATCCACTTTCCTTGCCCAGGAATCCCAGCATCCACCTGGAGCTGGTCCCCAAAATCTGTTCATACCATGTTCCATAGGCACAGGAGGAGCAAATGCAGAATCAGGTCACAAGAGCAACAAGTTCACTCTTTGCTACAGATTCTTGACTAATCATCTGGAAACAGGGATTTCTGAAACTCCTAGTCTGTGCCAGGGCTAGTTTTCTTGATTTAATGGGTGCATGTGCAGGCTACACTGGGGGAAGGTATTGGGAGATGAGATGGTTCAAGAGCTGGTGTGCTCCAAATGAGAGAAATACAGAGGATGAGGTGGAGATGATGCTTGCTGAAGTATGGAATAGAAGGGAGAAGGGGGGCATATGGAACATCACAGCCAGAAAAGCTGGTGTCGGTGGAAAAATACGCCTTCCCAAGGAGTGTGGTTCTGCCTCTGTAGCACAGTCTCTATCCAAAACCTTGTGAGGCTTGTGTCGTCTGAGGCATTTATTTCCCTGAAACGTTGTCCAGACGACTTCTCTTCTGTGGCCACTATATAAAAAGGGAGATGCTCATTCACCTGATTTCTAGGAAACTGTTTTTTTGCCATCCTGAAGTTTCTGTCTTCTCTGATTAGTTTGTGCTACTTGATAGAGTGTGAATGGTCCTCCAGAAAAGTTAACAAAAAAAAAAAGTAGAAAACTTCTCATCTCACTATCAACTTTTTCAGGTCTCTAGACTGGTTAATGCGTGGCAGCTGCTAGTTTGTGTGCTTGCCTCGGTCCTCCAGGATGCCTGTGTCCTGCAGGCAACCTGACCGGAAAAAACTAGATGGGTGGGATGAGATAAACCATCATGGGAGTTACTCAATCTGAGCCTCAATTGCTAGGGGCAGTAGGCTGTTTTGAAAATACAGTCTCCCTGCTAAGAATGATAAAATGTTATTGATGATTTTTTTCATCGCCCTCTTTGAATTCTGTAATGTGTGCTATTCCTAGCCTGGGGCAGAGCTGGAGATGACATTTTCACAATCATCCCCTCAGACTCCAGCCTGTGGTTTGAGGGAAATGCCATTGCCCCATGCGGACAAGCCCATGTGCATCCAGCCCAGAGACACCACGGCGCGCCTGGCCGTCATGCCAATGCCCACCTTTCCAAACAGCGTGGTGTGGCCACAGGGATACAGGGAAAAGTACCTTCACGGTGGGATGATAATGTGCTGACTACATGGTGTGCGTACAAGTGGTTGCAGACCACATGGTGCGGAGAGGCACAGCATTTGCAGTGGAGTCTTTATTTCTTGTGTTGAATTGCCCAGTTACTTCTACCCCCTGAGGCCATCAGGTACTTAGGCTGGTATTTAGACCATCTCAATCTAGAAAATACTGAGATGGATTTTTTTTCTTGTGGATAACTTCTCTCATTTTCCTGCCTCTGTTTTGCTTACGTTACTAAAAAGCACCTCCTTTACATGTGATTTTTGTCTCTCTTACAAATGATTGCACATTATAATTTCCAAATTTCAGCAGGGTAGCATGTAAAAGAGGAAGAAATTGGATAGATTTAAACCACAAACTTCACCCAAAACATGATCTGAAAACAAACTGTATTTCCTGATGGCCTTATTTGCATTTTCACAGGCTTCTCCTTGTTGCTGGGGCTGTGAAGGGGGAATGGTGTGAGAAGCGCCGGGGTGGGATGTTGTTTGTCCAGCATAACGTGGGAAACGCTGAGACCTTTCAGAGGATCGGTATTTTTCAACAAGATTTCCTGGTTGATTCAGGTTGACCAGGAAGAACCGTGTAGGCTTGGAGAAGCACTAGAAATGGATCAAAATAGGACAATGCATAAAATTTCTTTGATATGTGGAAGAAAGTGAAGAAACTGATACATATGTGCTGGTTTTCACAAACCTGTTTCACTCCTCTGCCATCCCTTTCCAGAAAAGAGCCATTTATGAACAAAATGTGATGATAGACGCCTTTTTTCCCCTCCTAGTATTTCAGACGAGCATCTGAAACGCCAAAACCCAGCTCTGATGTCTATTTATATCCCTTGAAGTCTGGCATTTTCCTTGTGCTACTCATACAAAGAGCTGCATCCACCTGCCCGTCTGGTCCAAGATGCGTAAAAAGCCAGAGTGCCACAAGGAACCTAAACATAAATGCAAGAAGCATAATTACAAGTGTGAGTGGCCTCACACATCTCTGCAAACCATTTCGAGGCATGTCCTGGGCTAAATTGGGTTGCCCATCCTCCCTTGCTCCATGCTTGCACACCATACCCCTTGTTCCCTGACAAACTCACACTCTCCTTTTGCCAAAAAAAAAAACCAAACCAACCCCTGCAGTGTTGTGCTTAGTTCACAGTCTTGGCAGCCCATAATGACAGGGGTTTGCTGAAGGGCTGTGTACGTCAGCAGGGCTCTCCGCTGCGCAACCTTGTCCTGCTCAGAGGCGCTGTTGGAAGTATCCATCTCCAGCCACTTCGCACTGGAGGACCCACAGCGGTGTTCTTGTTGGACATGCTTGGAGAGTGGTGTCACGGAGCTCTGAAGTTTAATTATAGCCTCTGATGCTAACCCTGCCCTCACGCAGCTTTCTGGCAGGGCTTGCATCCCAGGCAGGGACGTGGTCAGCAGAGGAAGAGAGGCCGGGGGGCGGGGGGGTGGGATGCACAGGAAGGAAGACACCTCTTCTCCATGCCCCACCAGCCCTGTCTTGCCGGCTGTGCTCTCCACCGGTGAGGCTGACCGGCGAGGGTTGGCACATGCTGGCAGCAGCACAGGGTCTTATGGGGAAGGGCGTGAGGCAGCCACAGCAAAGTATTGGGGTGCACCTGCCAGCAGGGCAATGCTAGAGATGCTAAAAACCCCACCTTGAAACCCGTCAAAGAAGTTATTACTGAAGTAATCAGTTTGTTAAAAGGTGTCTTGATTAATTTTTCCTTTTTTTTTCTTGTGAAATTGCAAATTTTTTGCATTTTTCCTCTGGGAAAAATATTTGCAAAGAAAAAAAAGGTTTTAGATAACTCTCATGTAAGAGTGGAGAACTCCACCGAAAAGGTGGAGTTCAACTTATTCATTCTTCATGTTCGTATTTTTTATTTTTTGTATGATGTTTCAGTGGCAGCAATGAAATTTTATTTTTCTCACTACTATGATCATGTGTTTTAATACTCTTCTTTTTCGCCTAATTAGATTTTACGAAGGAAGGCAGCCAATAGTACAGAGTGGAGCATCTTTGCTATCTGAAGAGTTTCTCTTTGTGTCTTCTGACCAGCTGATCTGGTACATCAGCATGCATCATTAAGATAAAAATAATAAAATATTAAACCACAAAAGAGAAAGAACCACATAATGCCTGTGTTTACTGGATCTCTTTGTTATTCTGAATAGGAAAGAGCAAAACAACATGTTTTCTCTGAAACAGATATTTCTAGGAGCTCTGTTGGTAGCAGATGAAGCCTGATGGGAACAGCCCCAGCCCCTTTCCCCTTTGGCCTTTAAATACAGCATTGGGTAATGAGTCAGTGAGGGAATTTTTAATTGGGAGTTTCCTGCAAGGGCCTTTCTGCTCCTATGAGCTCTCGTAGCCCAGCAAGCATGCAGTTACCTCTGCTTGTAACAGGCTTTGTGCTAAGCACCGACTGACCTCTCAGCCTCATCCGGGTCTGCCGTGGCCTGCCCAGAGCTTGCTTTCAGCTTGTCCTGTTACAAAAGCAATTTTCCACAGACCAGGTGACTACTGTTTGCTTTGTTGTAGCTTTTGCTCAGCTTTGCAACGCGGTGTGGTGTCACACGTCCATACTTCTTAGCTGACAGCTAGTAACAGCAAGGGGTTATTCGGTTATTTGGTGACCCCGGCAGAGGAGAGCTGGCGTGGGACAAGAGATGCCATAAGTGTTAGCATCGTTGTAACAGGATGAACAGTAACTCTGTGATTCAACTTTCGGAATTTTAATTAAGCTAATGAAAAATCCCTTGTATATAAGGTGTGTTCCTCTGGGCAACTTGAATGGCGCAAGTTATAGTGCTGCAGAGTAATGGAGAGTTCGGGCAACATTGTAACTTGGAGGTGACAACTGGGAACACGAAAAATTCACCTCATCCCAGTGCTGGTCCCAGTATCTCTGCTAACGGCAAGGGATACAGGAGGGTTGCAGCACTTTTATTCCTTGCACTGTATAAATTAAACACCAGCCTTTGGCCTCCGGGCCATTGCTATTACAATTCTCACATCAAGAGGGTGTCTTAATGCAAAACCCTGTTTTCACCATGACATGGTAACATCACCAGCAAGATCAGGTAGAGCTATGATTAAAAACAGACTTAAATTAAACAAATCAGCTAAGTAACTTAGCCAGAAGGCTGGAAGTACAACTGAAAGTTATACTTTCAGTTATAACCTCCAGAGTCTCATACCAAGTGGAATGCATTTAATCAGAGCAATATCCTGCGCTGTTCCCTCTGGGAAAAGGGGCTGACAAAGCAGAATAAAGCCATTGCAGTTCAGCTGCACTTCAGATGGAGGATTAAGGTCTTCCAAAACAGCTTTGACTGTTGGGCTCCCCTTTGTTCACCCCTGGCAGTTTGAACAGTCTTCTACACAAGATGAACGACTCCAAAGGACTTCTTGTGCAGAAAACTGATTTGCTGAGCTTTATCTCCCCCTGCAAATCTTCTGAATGATGTAACGTCATCATGGCCTATAGAAAATGCAAGAGCTATTTCCATCCAGCTTCGTGTGGTGGAACTAGGGTGCCACCAGTGTGTAGGTCCCCATGTGCTGACGAGGGAGTCCAGTGTTGCTCCATATTACAACTTGGAAGCCAAGGAATGAAGAGGGAGTGATTTTGGGGGGTTTACATTGCAGAGCAGTGTTAAGGCCAGGAAAGCAATCCTGGCTTTTGGGGTCTTAGGGAGGTTTTTGTAGCACCCCAAAACCTTCACGTACCCCTGAACTCCACCCTAGTTTCTCCAGAATGGAGAGAACTGCTCTGGAAATCTTTCTGAGAAAGGTTTTCTTCATGACCGCTTGTCGTGGTTTAACCCCAGCCAGCAACTAAGCACCACACAGCCGCTGTCTCACTCCCCCCTAGTGGGGTGGGGGAGAGAATCGGAAGGGTAAAAGTGAGAAAACTCGTGGGTTGAGATAAAGACAGCTTAATAGGTATAGCAAAAGCTGCGCACGCAAGCAAAGCAAAACAAGGAATTCATTCACTACTTCCCATTGGCAGGTAGGTGTTCAGCCATCTCCAGAAAAGCAGGGCTCCATCACACATAATGGTTACTTGGGAAGACAAAAAGCCGTAACTCCGAACGTCCCCCCCTTCCTTCTTCTTCCCCCAGCTTTATATGCTGAGGGTGATGTCATATGGTATGGAATATCCCTTTGGTCAGTTGGGGTCAGCTGTCCCGGCTGTGTCCCCTCCCAACTTCTTGTGCACCCCCAGCCTACTCACTGGTGGGGTGGGATGAGAAGCAGAAAAGGCCTTGACTCTGTGTAAGCACTGCTCAGCAATAACTAAAACATCCCTGTATTATCAACACTGTTTTCAGCACAAATCCAAAACATAGCCCCATACTAGCTGTTATGAAGAAAATTAGCTCTATCCCAGCCAAAACCAGCACCCCACTTCTCAGAACTTAAGCATGGAAAGCTTTTTCATTGTTCAAGACATTCACCTTTTTCACAATAATCACTGTGCTAGACTCAAGCAAGCTGGAAAAGTTTCTCTTTCTCTCTCTTTTGTCTGAGTATTTGTCCACATGTTTAGCAAGCAGCTGTTTGTGGAGCGCAGCTAAGCAGGCAGCACATTGCTTCTGGAGAAAAAATACTGGGGGATTTTTTTCAATGATGCTCGGTTCTTGTAAATGTGTCCTTTGCAGCCTCCTCAGGAGGTGCCTCAAAACCAGGATGAACCCTGCGGTCACGCTGTGGGGGGACCATGACTCTCCACACTCCCTGTGGGGCAGGTGAGATCCAGCCCTGCTCCCCAGATGTGTGCAAGGGGCTGGGTGTGGTTTTCGGGACTGTCTGTGCACCATCTTTCTCGACAAGCAGCCGGGGTAGGATGGGAAAGCCTTCTTCTGAAAGGAAACGCATGCACGGGCAGGGAGGAGCCAGTGTGGCTCCTGACAGATCCTCCGGGCTGGAGGATGTGGCAAGTTCATGTAGGAATAGAAAAAAAAGATTTATTTTTCAATAACATGCAATTGCTGGCAACTGGAAGGTGCATTTGATTCCCTTGGCATGTAAAAGAGAAGAGATGGAGGTTCATATCCCCACTCCCAGTTGAAAGGAAGAGCGACCTCCCAACAACCCAGTGGAGCATCTCAACTGGGAGGTGCCCACAGTTGTGGGTGCATTACCTTTTTGGGCGGCAGCTACCCCTGCATACATGCAAACAGAGCTGCACACGCACAGGTACACGTGCAGGCACGTTCGCAAAGAATGTCAAAACCTCGTATCATTTTCACAAGAAAAAAATCCCCATTCTTTGGCCGGCTTTACTTCTAATCTAGCAGCTATTTCACTGGGGGCAATCCAGACTCTGTGCCTGGTCTCTGAGCTTGCTCTTTTGCATGCCTTTCAGCATACAGTGTAGTTTTATATTTATGACTGACATTAACTAATTTACATGTAGATTTTATTGTAGGTAATACTTTCCCTTTCCTTTCTGAAGCCTACCTAGTCCAAGTGTTGGATCATGCTGTCTTCACAAGACCTTTTTTTTGGCCAGCGCCTTGGCCCCCAGGCCTTCTGTACACAACTAGCTACCCATAGTTTTCTAGCATCCTGTTTATTTTCCTGACATAATTTCCAGGGTCCTTATGATGTTTGTCTTGAATTTAGGTGAATCTAACACTGAAGTAAAGAAAAATAAAATATTTAGTAAATTGCTAAAGAATCATTTGATATTCCAGCTTGCCGCCTCTGGTTCTCCTTATAAAGCATAATTTTAATTCGTTTTTTTAAGTAATTCAAGTGTTTATCTAAATAAGTCTTTAAACATTTAAAGATGAGTTTTCTGCCCAGCCCTGCATTGCAGCTTTAATGAATTTGTTTCCTTAGCTGTTTCATCAAGCTAAACAAAACTTGAGTTTCAAGGGGTTTATTGCATTTGATTTTAAAAATGAGAAAAATAGCTGCTGAAATAGTGAAAGAATGAGAGAAATATTTATTTCTTTGTTTTATGTGCTCAAAAGAGATTTTATTTTTCTGCTGATGTCTTTTTTTTGCTTGAAATGGATCTTTAAAGAAGGCAAACATAGCCATTCAGTGGATTCAAGCCCAAACACTGGTGGGCAGGTGGACAGCATATTTTTTAGCAGGGTCTTTGGAAGTATCATTTTATTTCGTGCCTGTTTGAGCTTTGTTAGTAAAAGTTGAAAAAGTGGCCACAAGTTGCATTTCCATATGCACGCATGAACTCCAGCTGAATCATTGGTTTCCAGAAAATCCCTCTCACACCTGTGGCACTGTTTAGCTTGTGTGAGGCTACCTCAATAAATGCAGTATTAAACAAATGATTCAGAGTCATACACACACATTCAACCTCACATACATAGCTCTGAAAAAAACAGGCACATTGGATGGACAACATCAAGAGTTACAAATAGTTGCAAGAGGATTGTGCTGAACCAAGGGTGCCCCAATACCCATGGGAAGTATTAGCTGATCCACTGCTTGTTTCCAGATGTAGGATGCAGCCACCTTTTCTGCTAAAGACAATTTCAATTCATATTTCTGTAAAACTTCTTTTAAAGCAAGCTTAAAACATGCCTTTACAATACCAGGTGATTTGTAACAAAAATCTGAGCTCTAAGACTATGTCTAGACTCTGTACCAATACTATTCTTGTTGCTGGTGTCCAGTTAGATGTAGGTAACTGGGCTGCACCCTCCTTTATTGCAAATTCAGTCTCCCCAGACCTGTTCACTCTGCAGGGTACACAAAATAAGATACATTAAAAACTTGTTGTCAGCAATATAAGCAAAAAGCTAGATTCAGATGGGAGGTAGACCTCTTGAGTAAGTCTGAAGCCTTCCTTGTGTGGTTGTGTCTTACAGTGATGCCACACCTGTGGACCTGCAATTTTTAGCAAGCTTCTTGATGCTTCAGGGAGATTTCCTGGGTGAAGGCCAGACATAGCCCAGGAAAGGTAAAAAAATGTGTAAAGGATGGAGGAGGACATGGCTGGAGTAAGCCGTGTGGCAGAGCGTGACTGGAGACACCAACCTGATAGATGGTGCAGAAGAGTAGGAAAATGCCCTGGCTGTCTGGGAGAGAAAGATGACACACAGAGAAAAAATTTGGAAAATATTCCTTCATTGTCTTGACATGGTAATAGCTGCCAGTGTCTCTTCCAGCGCACCTCAGCACATTCCTCTTGTCCCATTCATTTTGTTCCCAGATCTTTGCTGCGGCTGGAGTCCTCATCCATCAGGGAGCAGAAGGCACCTCAGACAGGGGTGCCAGCCACTCGCAGGGGGTGCAGAGGGCCATGACAAAGGGGGCATATGGAGAAACTCCTCACTGTCCTTGGGGCTGTACAGCATGATGACAGAAGGCAGGGGGCACCCACTGCAACAGGGGAAAGCTGGACATAAGAGAAAAGCTTTTCATAGAGAAAATAGTTTAACACTGGAGACCATGCAATCTCCATCTGTGGAGATGTTAAAAGCTTGACTGGGAAAGCTTACAGCAACCTGACCTAGCTTTGAGTCTGTGTTCAGAAACATCCCACTGGGGCCCACCAAGGTCTCCTCATTAAGTGTCTCCCCGAGACCACCAGCCTCGATGTTTCCATTGGTGTCATTATGCACCTGAACAGTTGTGTAGAACAGCCTTGATCACTGCTTTGGAGTATTTCCTCCAAGGAAAGCCACCACATCCACATGATTTACTGTGGTTCTTGCTAGAGCTGCAGACCTCCATTTATCAGAAGGATAGTAACCATTCAAACAGGATGATCAGGATGGATGCTGCCAACGTAGGACACAAGCAGGTGAAGGATAAAGAAGACATGGTCTTACAGTGCTTCAAAGGCAGTTTGATTTTTATGGAATATGAACTTGCTGGTTTGAAGTTTTATGAGCCCGTTAGAAGCACAGGGTGAGTTCAGACTAGCTCAGACTTTGAAGACAAGTCAGCCAGTAAAACTGCCTGTGAGACTAAAGCACCATAAGTAATAATGCAGCAAAGCATATTATTAAGTTTGCTGTTCCTGGTGCTCTTTTTTTAAACATTTCTTAAATGGAGACACTATGTTTCCTGAAAGTTTTGATTCAACTTATGTGGAGCTCTTCATCTGTGTTAGGGCTAGGGTTTACGGTTAGGGTTAGGACTAGGGTTTAGGGTTAGGTTTAGGGTTAGGGTAAATAAATAAAATTCCTGAAAGCTTTGTTTCAACTTAAGTGGAGCTTTTCATCTGTGACTGTTATTTTATGATTTAAGTGTTAACATTGACGAATTTTAATAGACAGGCCAAATAAAATTAAAAGTATGTTTGTGGGTGCAGCAAATGCTTTCAGGAAGAAAAAGATTTTATAAAGTGCTGTAAAAGTAACAGAGATGTGATATTTAAGTTAATAAAACCCAGATACTGAGAAGGATGGAAATAGCTGTAAAAGCTGAATTTAACAGCTAATAAATATGTTTACAGGTAATGTGTGTCGGGGCGCTGGGTGGCCTCAGCTGGGGCCTCCTGCACCCCTGCCCGTGGCCCCAGGGGTCCATTTAAGCTCAGCCTTGGAGCTTCAGTCCTGGTTTGAGTTTGATCCTAGGTGTGCCAATTAGCTGAGATCTGAAAATTCATGCATTTCTGGGGTAAGGATTGGAGAAGAAAAAAAGATTATTATTAGAGAAGGCTGCGGGGAGACCTTATTGCAGCCTTTCAGTACTTAAAGGGGGCCTATAGGAAAGATGGGGACAGTCTTTTTAGCAAGGCCTGTGTGACAGGACAAGCATAATGGTTTTAAACTAAAGGAGGGTAGATTTAGGCTAGATATAAGGAAGAAATTTTTTACAATGAGGGTGGTGAAGCACTGGAACAGGTTACCCAGAGAGGTAGTGGAGGCCCCATCCCTGGAAACATTCAAGGTCAGGTTGGACGGGGCTCTGAGCAACCTGATCTAGTTGATGATGTCCCTGCTCACTGCAGGGGGGTTGGACTAGATGACCTCTAAAGGTCCCTTCCAACCCAAAGCATTCTATGATTCTATGATTATGAAGCCCTGTTGTGGAGGGGTACATCCTTTGCTCTGGTGGCACTGTCAGATCCCTTGTCTGGCACTGCTGGCTGATTTTCTGAGTTGTCTCCCAATGTGGCTTCTTGGCTGACTCCTGGTGCTGTGTTATTTGTTGACTGGTGGATAGAGCCCTTTGTGTTTGGGGTGCTTGGGATGTTTTGGCTGAGTGATCCTGAGAACGTCTGGCTCAGTTAAAGTGGAGAGAATGTTGGCAAGAATGAACAATGTCTGGAGAACTTTGATCACTGAAGAAAAATGGAAAAATGGATTAGTTTACAACCTGCTTTTAAAGTTTTTTGAACCAAGAATTTTTTCAATGGATATCGAGGATCCTGTGTCCTGTTACTATAGTCCTGCTTTTCTAAGCTATATTTTATGGACTTTGTTCTGTAAACTTAGTTTTAAGTTGTGTTTTATGGAGGACAGGCTTCTGGAGTCTGGAGGAAAGAAAGACGTCCTCTAGTCTGAAAAAGTCTCTCGCAGGGATTAAGGGAATGAGCTGTTTCTTCCTGGCCACAGGCAATAGAGCAAGAAGTTGTGGGTTTAATTTCCAATAGGAAACTCCACTGCCTTTCTCTGATGAAAGCAAAGCATGGGTCTAAGGGTGTGGTATCTCCACTGCTGAGGTTTTTAAGAATAGTTTGGACCATCATCTGTCAAATTACTTGGGTCAAATTGATCATGGCTTGGGGCAGCGGGAGGGACCATGTCTAGCCTTCTCGGAGCTGAGCATCACTTAGAAAATAAGCGTCATTCCCTTTACTTATGCATCTGGTTCCTCATTTCCAATGAGGGTAGCTCTTGCCAGCTCCTTGCTCTCCTCCATGCATAAAATTTTGGCAGAGTTTATCTGTTTTGAGTTCTGTGCTGGTTTTTTGTATCTCATCTGTGCTTGCCCCTCATCAGAAACTGGTTTATTAGCAACCATGGAACCTATGATAGGAAATTTCCCTATGATTATGGTTGCAATAGAATAAAAACCCTGGCTTCTAAATACTGTTCCCTTTTTTTTTAGCTCAAAGCGTACAATGACTTTTTTAAACACTTGAAACAAATCATGGGAGTTCTTCATGTCTGCAGTTGTGTCCAGAAGGAGGATACGTTTCTTTGCCAGCAGCATTCATAGTCAGTATGTTTGAAGCCTGTAAGATGCTGTAGTGTGAAGTTATTGCTAGTTGGTGGACCATAATCAACTGCAGGCATTAATACTGTTACAGCAATTAAGTGATTTGTAGACTTGGGACTGATGATGCTGCCAATTTTGGTAGCTTTGGGGATACATCCAGAAGTAGGGAAGAGCTTATCATTCACCAGTTCTTCCTGAATCTCTCACAAGAGATGGGATGAAATCCACCAGACTTCTTATATGTCCAAAGAGGTGTTTTTTGGCCTCCACTTGATCAGGTAAGTTCTGCTGTGCCTACTCATTTGGGGCCTCAAAACTAAGCATATATTGATGCATAGTCTTTTTTTTGTTTACAGTGGAATGAACTGCTTCTTCTGCTGGATGTATTTCTATGTTAAGTGCTGAAAAATGGGTGCTTGTTTTTACATTCACTGCAAGAGAACAGGATGAGTGCTCTTACTGTGTGGCAGTCACCCACAAGTATGGGAACCTACTCAGTTTACCACTTTTCCAAGAAGCCTGTCTTTGCCACAAAACATGTGATATAAGTAAATTCACGCTAAGGTAATAAATAAAAAAACCCCAAACAAAAAAACTGTTGCATTTTGACATGAAGAAAAACCTCCCTTTCCTGCCCCTTAGGTCTGCTGTAAGGAGTTTTTGTGAGAACAGAAGAGGCAGTGAGCTTCAGAGACCCAGCCTGGACTCAGCGTCTGTGTTGGGGGAATAAGCAAATATCTGGATGCTCATATGAGCTTTATAGATCTGAGTGCCTTTAGCTTAGCAGAAAACTGTTTCCTTAAGGGGACATTTACCTAAGAGAAAGTTGTCATCCCTTTGCCCTTTTTTCCTCATCTTTTCTCGTGGTGGTCAGCTGATTGTAGTTTTTTATTACTTAAACTGCAAGATGCCCAGAGACCCCCAGGAAGCTCCAGCATGGCGTGTGAATTTAGGGAGGTGGGGTACATTTATTTGATGCTAACGATGGGGAGGGTGCTATGGAAAACCCACTCCTTAGTGCGCAGCAATGTGTGCTGCAGGGGAAACTTGGGGTTTCCTTAATTCATTGCTTGTATGGGCAACGCAAGAGCCTCCACGCCCAGGGAGGGGGTATGACGTGGTTGTGGGAAGGCAGAGCAGGCAGGCATATTGTACGTGTGCTGCTGTCTGTGCAGAAACCCTGTGACTGCAACAGCATCATTCTCACAGGGGGAGCAAACTGGATCTGACCGGTTTTAACCTACAGCTCACCAATGCATGTGTTCTCTGTTTGTTTTAATGAGGGAGATGATAAAATAGGGATTCTCCCCTTGATTCCTCTGGCAGTGGGTGTTTTGGTTGTCGAGTTACTTGCGGACCAGCTGATGGGAAAATGGGTAGCAGAAAACTCCTCTTAAGGTGGCAGCATCCAGCCCTCAGCAGAGAGGCTGAACTCTATAAAATTCATCTGAGAAAGTCTATTTCTCAGCCTGCACACATTCTTTTAAGGGGAAAAAAAATTAAAAAGGAAAAGGGGTGGGAGAAAGACAGAATAAACCAGCATGTTGTTTGGAGCTTGAGGCCGTGGAAAGATGGAGGGAAAGGGGGAAGGAAAAAATATACTTTGAAGAGGTACAGGTGGACGCATCAACATGAGTGTGCTTTGGTTTCGACAGGGTTGTAATTTGAGCAAACAAACAACAGAGCTGGGAAAGTCAGAGTAACCCTGGAGTTCAGCAGCGCAGCACCTTCCTGTTACTGCTTATTCTTATTGTCAAAGCTGACCCAAGATAAGTTTTCCGCAGATGATTTCTGTCAAAAACAGTTCCAGAACCAAGTTTTTCTGGCACTAGGTAGTTTCTTTTTTTTTTTGCCATTTGTATCATACTTAATTTTCCTTTCTTTTCCCCCAGAGAAGGAAGCAATGAAAGGATGCGAAATACAATGTATTTCTTAGCTGTATTGATGTTCCCAACATGGATTTTAATGATTCAAGCACTAGTAATTAATTTTATACAATTAACCCATTTCCTTAATTGCTCTGAGCAAAATTAGAATAAGATTTTGCTGTCTGTTCACTGAAACAATTTTCCAGTTACCAGCCAGATTCTTCTACATGCTCAGTTGAGAAATTGCAGTCATCACCACCAGCCGGGTTTTGGCTTGCGCGTATTGAGCACCTGAGTCAGCAGACCTTTCAAAGGCTGATATGCTAAATAGAGATGATAACTTACTGAAATGGATTCGATCTTTGCATGATACTGTGCATTTGCCCCGACCGCACACTGGGGATGGCTGGGAGCAGCTGTACGCTTTCTCTTTAGTGCTCAGCGTGATCCATTGCGGATTCAATACGTGGCTCTGGTTCTCAGAGTACTTGGTGTCATGACCTGGACTTGGCTTTTAACTGGGGGTGGAAGCTGCTTCCTAGTGGCAGGGGTGTCCACATATCCAAAAATACTGCCGGATAGCTTGGGGGAGAAGGGATAGACATAAACCATGTCAGGAACAGTTTTAATTCTGTTTTTCTGCATGGGGCACTGCAGTACATACCCCGACTGCTGAGAATAAGCTTTTAATGGGGGGAAAACCCCTCCTTTTGTGTAAGTGTGCAGGGAGCCTCTGCTCAACAGCCCCCGGTCTTCTCAGTGGCATTTCTTACCGTAATCATGAGACTTGGCAGAGGCTCCCAAAGGAACAGAAAAAAAGAAATGCTCTGTCGCTTCTTCTCACTGAAGACTTACTTTCATCTCCAGGGAGGCCTCCTATAAAGTAGTCAGTGGTTAAAATACATAATAAGCTCTGGTGTTTTCTCAGTGCTATGTTAAATTAATTGCACTAAAGAAACTCAATTTTATAATGAAGCAAAGGTGAAACCTCACATCTCCTCAAGCAACTCGCTGCAGGAGGAGTGCCTGGCTGGACTGGAGCACCTCATCCACTCTCACATCAAAGCATTCATGAGATTGGGTTAAAACTCAGCCATTCTCTTCCATGGAAACCTTGATCCCTTTGAAAAATACATTATTATTAATCAAATACAGACTAGAAAACAATAAAACTTCCTTCCCTCCTCCAAGTTGTTCCGCTTCTTTCTCATTTTGAAGAGGGAGAGCTGTGTGCTCAATCATGGAGCTTCAAAGCCCTGAGGCTCCCTGTGCTGGGTTTGCTTTGAGGGCAGTTCACTGAAGTGAACCATTTTAATGAAACAGTTGGGTTCAATAAAAGGATATTTTGTTTACTGAGGTAGTGAGGAGAATGCTGAACCCTTATCACTGTTGACTGGGCCAGGAATCCAGATGAAAATATTCACCCAGCCTTGGTCTTGAAAATGTCCTGCTTCTCCAGCAGTTTTTTTATCAGAGGAAAGCGATGGTGGGTCCTGGGTGATCCAGCTGGTAGTTTTTAGGATGTATGCTAATTGCAGAGTCAAACAAATAATAAGCTTCCTAAAGATCTTAATCTAGAGTCATTAAGATAGACGATATTCCTGGAAATCAAGTTCAG
Source organism: Balaeniceps rex (assembly GCA_013401315.1). NCBI lineage: Eukaryota > Metazoa > Chordata > Aves > Pelecaniformes > Balaenicipitidae > Balaeniceps > Balaeniceps rex. Next base: position 56,345 of record VYZW01051222.1, read on the forward strand.
TTTGGTGCGTGCTGGTGTAGAAAAGGGGAATTTGGTATTTGCCTTAGAAATCTTCAGGGTGACTAATTCACCAATGGTAAATGGCATGTGGCATGAATGGAATTAAGACTGGATTTTGAACAGATTATTCAGTGATGATGAAATGCTAACATTTGAATATCCTGCAGTTTTAACGTAAGAAGGGCAAGACTTCACAGGTTTGGGGTGAGATAATGGTTGGATAGAATTTAGTCTAAATTTAGCCATCTGAAAGAAACTCTTGTCTAAACGAGGCTTGTACCACACATCTTGAACATCTGTCTCTGAGTGGGATGACTCATCCTCTAAACACATCCATCTCATCTATTGACCATAGATGGGGCCTGGATGACCAAATTGTTTAACTTTTGCACTGATAAAGTTAGGTGAGCTGAATCCCACCCAATGTGTTTACTAACAGTGTATTTCTTCTACATGTTTGGGTATCTTCTAGTGTGCACTGAGCACTGCAGCCACTTCTGCTTGCCACAGAGCTGCTTTGAGTTCTTTGCAAAGAGACCCTCTTAAAACTGTGGTTACAGAGCTGCACTTTTCTTACAAATTAAGGCAGCATGTAGTAACTAAACTTGGCTCACTGGAACAAAAATGTCTGTTTTACTCCAGGGCTTGAACTTCACATCTTTCTCCATGCAGAAATCCATCTTGCTGTCTGTGGGGCTCCTTCTGGCAAGAAGCTCAATGCTCTTAATTCAAGACCGGTGGAAAGCATGTGCTTTTTGCCTCTTTGGCCAGGAGACATTTAGGAAAGCAGACAGTTTGAGATGTTTCTGTTTGAAACTGGGGGAAGAAAGTTTTCCCACTGTCGTAGGAAAAGTGCATGCTGAATATCTGTCATCTAGGGAGATGGTGGCCATGCATCTGGGAAACAGAGACACAGACTTTTCTCATTTTACATGTGGGCTGAAACACTGGAATCAGGCATGGTAAAGCTTAACATCTTGCTGTTGGAGCTCTTCCTCTTTTGTGGTTGAAGGCTGACTTTGTGGTGGGTTAAATTAACTGTCTTCATTCCCTACCATTTAAATTGCTTTTTAATTAACTTTCTCTCAGAAAAAAATACTGTGTGAGGCACAGAGCAAACCGAAGTTGCTATATGTATAACAGTTTCTAGTGCACATAAAATACCAGAGGTGCTGCTAACCTTTAAAAAGCTTGCTTTCATATCATACAGATTAAATGGAATATACTATATGCACGTGAATATAATGACACAGTAAATATAGCTTAACTAAATCTTAATAGAACTCAGACAATGGGTCCTTGATCAGCTACCTTCCTCCTCCTGCCTGGCCCCACACCATTTGCCAAAAGCCACAGCCCTTCCCTTCATACTTGCCTATAGGCCCAAGAGGCCTGAGGCTGACACTGGAGGCACAGACTCGGCAAGCAGTCAGACCTTCGACGTATGATGAAGCTCATGTCTAATTATTTCCTGCTGCTCTGACAGCTTCTTTTCTCCCCTCTCCTGCCACATGCAGCCCAGTGGCTGGTGGAGAGTTGTCCTCCATCAGTTTGGGATGATGTTCCTGTGGAGCTCTGAAGGGAGATTGGGAAGTCCTAGATGCAGCTTGTGCCACCAGCTCCACCTCATCCTATGGCACTGAGTTCCTGGCACGTGGCATCACCTCCTCTGATGTGTCCACCTCCCACTGATTTGCGCTGTAGGTGTAGTGTGCAGCCATGATCTGGGAATAAAAATGTGATGAGTCTTTCTGGGGAAAAGAAAAATGAAATCTCAGTGACGTTATTTTTGGTGGGGCTGTGGGAGTGAGGGAAGGTCCGTCTCTAACCTCACTGGCTAAGAGAGATGCATGGTGTGCCTTGTGTGACTCTGCAAATCACATGTTCCCCTGGCATTTGAGAAATAAAGTGATCTAGTTAGCCCTCTTTGGTAAATCTGAACTTTGTAAGGTTGTTACAGCTTGTATTTATATAGTGATTGTATTTTTTATCGGGTTTGGACAGGCTCTCAAGCAGTATAAACCCTGCAAGCTGATCCGTGTTCCTAGACCCCCAATGCTTCTGGACCTGTCCAAGCAAAACAGCTTGTTTCTACAGCCACAGTCTAGATCACATTAAGGCTGCTTGTTGAAGCTCTGCTATTTGTGCTTTTTTTAAAGTAAGGTTGGGTGAGTTGTATTTCTGTGTCCTAGTAACTACACAATAGAAAATTAAAATCTATTTCGGGATCTATCAAAATCAGTTTGATTTGTCACAAGGTGTTTTTGGTCCATAATGATATTTAAATACTTGCTTTAAATGGAACCCAAACCCACAGATAAAGCAAACTCCGTAACTTCTACCTTCAGTTTGGGAGGTAGGGGAGGATATCCCCCAAACCCAGTGACTCTGAAACAGAAACTTGAAGTATATTAGTCTGAAATACTGAAGTGCAATTTCAGCTCCCGGATTTCCTCTTCTGTGTATGTTATTAAGACTAATGTTTAATTTGATGAGCATTGAAAAATAGTTTCCTCCTTCTGGATGCTGCATATTTTGATGAATTTCCTTTTTTTTTCTCTGAACCCTTATGCATAAAGGTTAAGATTGTCAGGGTAGCGTAGAATGGCAAATGATAGCTTGACCTCAGAATTTTCTAGGAGAGGAAGTTGATTTATTTATTTGAAGTTATTATCGGACTTGCTGGACTTATTTAAGGTGGAATTGTGGCAGGGGTTGATTTTTTAGAAAATACTTTTCCAAGTATGTAAAATAATTGGAAATTTCAAATCTTCCTTATGCCTGTTTCAGTGTCTGTCTTCCTCCTCTTTCCTCCATCATTTTACCCCTCAGTTTTATTGGCAAAATCACTTTCAGGAAACAGAAAATGCCAGCAATATGGTAGAAAAAGGTGATTTCATTAAAACAAAAACCATACTTCCTTTCAAAAGCCCCTTTCCTTTTTGTAACAGGCTGATCCTAAAAACATGGAGTGTAGTGGAAACTTTCTAGAAGGATTTGAACTTTTGTCCATCTTCCTGATCATAGTCAGTCATGCTATTCCTAGATCACCTGAAAGAACAATTAGTGTAACATGTAATTCTCCCTGCTGCATTTTTATTGGTGCTCTGAAGTTGAATGAAACGCCTGAAATCATTTGTACCTAATTTTATAATTATTTGTTTCCAAAGCACTCTAAAATCCCAGAAAAGGAGAATAAGGGCTCCTCCAACCAGATACAGCACTGACCAGGCTGCAAATTTTGGTTTTGATGCTGCCTTTTGGTCATGATGCATAGTTTGGCTCTACTGGGTTGAAGTTAAGCTTGTAGATGTAAAATGTAAAATCATCCCTCATTACAAAGTATTTTTTGACCTAGGTTAAATTAGATTACTTTTCATGTTTGCATGCATTCATACTGCATGTTAAATATATACAGATGAGAAGCTTAATCCTGCTCTGAATTGAATAAGGAAAGGTAACAGGTAGTAACTGAGGTTATGGTTCACATTGGTTTGCTCCTTTCCCATGACAAATTTGAGACAATGCTAGTCAAAGAACATTTTAGCATCTGCAGGGTTATTTCACTGTGGTTGTTATTAAAATAAGTGATGAACACTGAAGCAGACTTCTCTATTTCACTTTTCTTAATCCTCTGAGAAAGTTAAGTGCCTCTGAGCCAGACATAGTCAGGGACAGATACAGTGGGAGTGTTGCACACAACTTGCTAATCAAATGTCTTGTTAAGAAAAAAGTTAATTTTTTTGTTTGTTTCCTTGGGGTTTCCCTTAGATTTCTCAGGGCTTTTGGATGTTTTCCTTATTGTAAGAGTTCTGGGTTTTGTTTTACAAAGTTTATATCTTCTGAGAGAAGGCAAAGAGAAACCACATCCTGCTCAGGTTTATCTTCTTTCTTATCAGTCAGAAATACAAGCTGGGCTGTTACAAGCTGCTTTTTGGACTCTGCAAAGCTATTCAACACAGATTTTCTGTTGCAGGTCATGCAGCTTCCTCCTCTGATTTTGGTTCTCATTCAGCACAAGGCAGTTGTGGAAACAATCCCTTTTATATGGCATATAAATATGGAATATGGCAGTATCTTCAGAAATGGTATCAGAAATGGTATGTCCACTTTCAAGGGAAAAAAATTTTGAGGAAAAACTAGAAAAATTTTGAAGACTCCTGTCGAAGAAATAAGTAAGGCATCCATGATGCATCTCAACCAAAGAAATCCATAATGAAGAAGGGAGGCATGATGTTAAGCTCCTGACACCCAAAATAGTTGAGAAAAGATGTAATTTCTGAGAGAATCATGGCCAAAGTAGCCAGGGTTTTGGTATAAANTTTCTGAGAGAATCATGGCCAAAGCAGCCAGGGTTTTGGTATAAACCTGCCCAGTTACCTGCCCTTGGGAGAGGGAGCCACTGGGAATCCCAGTGACCAGAGCCTGTGGTTTTTGGAAAGCTGTCATGGTGATGACTAGGAGGCTGGGAACCATCCTGCTTTCCAGTCTGACCAGTTAGGGTGTCCAATTCTCGGAAGAGAGGTAGTGTTGGACCAGTTAGGGGTGTCCAGTTCTCAGAAGAGAGCTAGTACTGGACCAGTTAGGGTGTCCAGTTCTTGGAAGAGAGCTAGAACTGGACCAGACAGGGTGTCCAGTTCTTGGAAGAGAGCTAGAACTGGACCAGACAGGGTGTCCAGTTCTTGGAAGAGAGCTAGTATTGGTGGTTGAAAATGACTGGGTGGTCTTGTTCCTGTCCATGGCTTTCCAAGACCAGGGAGTTTGGAGCCCCTGAAAAGTTTGGTGCAGGAAGCTTTTGTTCAATTTGGACAATGAAGGCTCCTGGCAAGTCAGTATCTGCGTAGGTGTGACTGGTGTTTCATCTTTTTCCATGCTCTACCCACTCAAACTGCTTTGTTGTTTTGAGGCTTTGCCAGGTTGAGCCACCCTGTCCACAGCCAGATAAGAGCACTCAGGGGTAGGATCATTTGACCTCTCCCCATTTGCAGGTTTTCAGCATCTAAGAAGTCATTGTCTACCTTTTGAGTCACTGTTTAAATCTAGCACAAGTTGAGCAATTTAGGACCAAGGAAGTGAAGTTGGTACAGCCTGACAATCCTGTTTGGATTAGCAGGTAGATGATGGATGAATGTCTCAGAAGTGCTGAAGTTTTTCCTTCAGCACACACTGCACATGTACTATATGAATCAAATCACATAATTAGAGAGGTCTTCAGGTTTTCATTGCTCTAGCCACTTGTCTATGGCAGCTGTTAGGAAATTGGGCCATGCTACCTGATATTTATTGTCTTTTATTTCAACATGGCTGGAAGATGTCAATATCTGCAAGAAGGCCAGCTAACTGGATGATGGAGATTGCAGGATAAATCACAAAGTTGGAGTGTGTGTGACCACTGCGCCTGAGCATTTTACCCCAGAACCCACACTCTGTGGAAGGGAGTTCAGGACTTCAGATGCTCGGCCTTGTTCTGAAAAATTACCAACTGTAAATTCCACCCTGAGCAGTTTTGGTCTGCAAATAAATTTACTATATATCTTGGGTTTTTCCCCTATGGCTTTGGAGTCACCATATATCTCTATGCTTCCAAGTTTGAGCTTTAGAATGAAGGACTGAATTTAAAAGATTTAAAAAATCTAATATTATTAAATAGTCAACTAGGCCTGCAGCGATAATAGTCTTAGCTCCACAAATGCTTGCAGTGAGGGATAACTTCATTTACAGCTGGTGCATGTAGGACCACCAATGGAAGGAAGCTTTTTCTCTTCTCTGAGAGGGTGAAAATGAGTAGAAATAGGTTTGACCTGAGAGAGCATCTGCCTGAGGAGCTGAGGCAATTTCAGATGTACAATGTTAGACAGAGACAACTAAGAAATTGCTGGTGGTATTGGAAAGTAAAATTCACTAAAAGGTGACTTTCTTCCTCACCTGCTTCCAATCCTGGAAGAGGAGGATAATAGGAATGTAAATGGAGTTATTTAAACTGCCAGACTTTTTTTTCTGGTCTAGTTCAGGAGGGGTGAAAATCTGTGCAGCACTTGTCATGGTTGATTGGCCATGCAATGGTCTTATTCAATAGTGCTGATATTATGTAGTAGCAAATTTCTTATTGTATAGAGCCCCATAAATATACAAACCCTCTTTTGATTTTATTGGTTCTTATTCTCTAACTTTGAAACAGTTTGAATAAGGAGTTTGAAGGCAAACAGATGTGGAAACCCAAGCGCTTTCTTTAGTTTAATAACTTCCTTCCCCAGCCGTTGTAGGTGTCAGCAATGGGGAGCTGTTGCTCGTTGAAATCCACATTTGGCTGTAAACTTTTGAGTCAAATGCTTTTCTAATGTGCTGAACATGTTGTCACTTGTTGATATGCATCCGTGTGTATTTTTGTGTGGTCTAACCTCAGATTGGAGCCAAAAATCCTACTTATTAGAAATCACAGCGAGCAAACCTCTTCTCTATAATAAAAACATGCATTGATTCAACATATTTTTAGTTCAGTTAGTTTGAAAAGTTCTTGATGTAGCTTTTAGTCTGAATTTTACCAGAAAGGCAGCGGTCAAGATAAATGGTCATCTTTGTGTTTTTTTAAAATGTTTATTAATCATTACCTTTACACACCTTACTTTCACTTGCTTGTTGACAGTGGGATAACTCACATTTTGCTTGAGAAAAACAACTTTTATCTCAGTGAGAAGAGCTCCTGGAATCATGATGGGAGTGGACCCAGACATAGAGAAACCGTGGGGTGTCCTGTTTGTGCCACAGCAGGAGAGGTGGATGTGGAAGGCTGGTGTGCACATCCCATCCCTAAACCCAGTCTCAATTTGAAGGGAGGCTAAGAAAAGACCTTCCTCTGGGGACTGAAAATTAGATTGATATTGGACATTTTCCCCTGGGACCACACGGCATAACTTCTATTTCAGAGTTCAGTCTCAGTGAAGGTTTTAAACAGCCTTTCCTATAAAGGCACATTCTTCCTATCGGAAAAAATTTGCATGAACCGAGGCAGTTCCCAACAATTATTCCCCCACTGGCTAATAGTGGGTTTCCCCTTCTTCTTGGCAACACGTCAACTAAGGTGTATCTGCTTCCTCACCACTGCATTTACAGTAATTTCCAGAAGTTTTGGGTTAAGCTTGAGGTAAAGCATAGGATTACGACATGAATATCTTCTATGAAGTTTTGTGGTGACAGTCACACATGAGAATTTTTCCCATATGAAAAATATTTGCAAATTGGGGAAAAAAGGGTGAAACCTCTTGTCCCCAGTGAGGACTGTTCCCACGGTGCCCGTACAAGGAGATGAGCAGATGTCATTTGGACTCTCCCCTTCCCAGTGGGAGAGAAAGGGGCTTGGCACATCCCTTCTTGATGACTTTTCTACTGAGTCAATGCAAAATGTTACATGTTGATTGACTTACAAAAAACACCACTTCAGCTGCATCAGCCTTCGGGAGACAATTCTCCAAAGCATGAAAAATTTCCACAGAGTGTATCTGGCATCTCAGCGCAACAGCTTCCGCTGACTGCTGCTGGTCTGTACAGTGACTGACTTGGTGACAAATTCAGTAGTGCTAGAGGTATCCGACTTGCTGATAAGCACCTTCCCCTCCTCCTGCAGCCATGCTCTATCTTGGTAATGTCTCAAACACAAGGCTTAAATAAAAAGCATTTACTAGAGCCTTTTGGAAATAACCTTTGTAATGTGGATTGGTGTTCACTTTTCAAGGAAATATGTGAGGATTTCAACCCTGAGAATCCTGTAGGAGGCTGAT
>VYZW01051222.1:64333-106293 GCA_013401315.1 Balaeniceps rex
AGATGTCATTCTGTGAAGTCCACAGCTGAGTGTGTGGAGAAGTACTTCCTTTATTTGTTTTAAACTGATCTACTACTTTCATCATGTCCAGCCTAATTCTCATCATGTGGGATTTGGTGAATAATGGTTCTGTGCTCCCTACATCCTTTCCTTTCATGGAAACTCCCAGTCTTTTCAGTCCCTCTGCATAAAGCATTGCCCTGCCGCCTTGATAATTTTATTTGGCCTTCTCTGTAGCTTCTCTAACTCCACCATGTCTTTCTTGAGATGCAGAGACTAGAACTGCACATAGCACTGAAGACGGGGGTGCACTGAGGTTTTATACCATGGCAAAATGTTCATGTCTGTCTTGTTCTCAATACCCTTTCTGCTGATGTCCAATATTTTATTGGCTTTTTTAGCTGCTGCTGCACATAGAGACAATGATTTCAGAGATCTGTCAATGTTGATTCCAAGATCTCTTTCCTGAACTGTAGCTGCAAAAAGGAGCATTAATCCTCCATCTGCCCATTTTACTGAGGATACAACAGTAAAGCCTAAGAGAAGTTGAGGGATGAATGGAAGAGAAAAAACTAGTCTAGTTGAATGTGTAGCAGATGTCATTTGGACTCTCCCCTTCCCAGTGGGAGAGAAAGGGGCTTGGCACATCCCTTCTTGATGACTTTTCTACTGAGTCAATGCAAAATGTTACATGTTGATTGACTTACAAAAAACACCACTTCAGCTGCATCAGCCTTCGGGAGACAATTCTCCAAAGCATGAAAAATTTCCACAGAGTGTATCTGGCATCTCAGCGCAACAGCTTCCGCTGACTGCTGCTGGTCTGTACAGTGACTGACTTGGTGACAAATTCAGTAGTGCTAGAGGTATCCGACTTGCTGATAAGCACCTTCCCCTCCTCCTGCAGCCATGCTCTATCTTGGTAATGTCTCAAACACAAGGCTTAAATAAAAAGCATTTACTAGAGCCTTTTGGAAATAACCTTTGTAATGTGGATTGGTGTTCACTTTTCAAGGAAATATGTGAGGATTTCAACCCTGAGAATCCTGTAGGAGGCTGATCAGAGGTTCTGTGTCAAAACCAGCCTCTCCAGTTGGGTCTCCCAATGCACGATGTTAGTCTGTGTCTTTTTCAGCCAGGATCAGTCCACAGGATGCCCTCTTAGACAAAGATGCTCTTTTAGAGTATGTTTATAACATAGACCATATGATAGCCTGAGTAAGTGGTTGGTGTCAATGCCTGTGTTGCTCCCAATGCCCTGCCTTTGCTCACCATCCCACAATGATGCTTTCTGCCCAGCAAAGCCTGACAGCCCCTGCTGGCTTCCCCTGCCCCTGACCCATGTCCCCACAAACAGCAGGTTAAAGGGTGAATGAAAGCAGCTGTTTCCTCTCCTCCTCGAGAGTAAGGAAGGTTTGCAAAACCCAGATGGCCCCAGGAAATGCTCAGTGCGTAGTGAGTGTGTAGGCATGTAGCAGTGCTTTGCATAGCAGAGTAATAGTGCACTGGCAGTGCACACATGATTCAGGCATCTTGCATCTGCTCCTCTGCTGGCTAAAAAAAACCCCAAACCCTCTCTGCCTGTAGGTCAAAGAAATTAAGGAAATTTAGGGGTTCCCCTTTTTCTAGTCACTGCTCATATTCTGTCAGTGTGTCCAGGAACTGTTTATATTTCCCTGAAATGCTAAAATTGTTACCTTTAACTCCTGATTGATGAAAGCAGAGATAATGAATAGAGAGATTCATCTCTCCTAAAACCCAGCTAAAATCTACATTAGCCAGTCGATTTCAGCAAGCTTTCACCTGCCTGTTGATCACTGTCCCACAGTCCCAGATACTGAAAACAGTCAGGTATTTGCTATTATTTCCCATAACCTGCCGGATGGAGAGAAAAAGTTTACTCTTCATAATGGCAAACTATAGTATATAACATATAGAGAGGACTGGGGGTCTTTAAACCCTGTTAGTTATTCAGTGATTTCCGTTTAGAGTACTGGTTAGGTCTTTTATATTCAGATTCACAGTGGAGTATATTTAAAAGCTGATCCTAACTTGTATTAAGAGACAGTGAAGATTTTCATAATAAAACCAGCTTATTGTGATTCTTTCTATATAATGTATTAGGAAAATTGAAGTGACACAGCCTTGGTCAAACATTAATGTATTTGATTGTCAACCACCAGTGAACACCCAGGTATAAAAATTGCTGAAAAGGCCCAAATCACTTGCATTGCTCTATACTGTCTGCTCTGGTTAAGAACAGAGATAGGGGAAATGGTTTATTGCACTTTGACTTATGTGCAGAACTTGCTGTGCAAGTTTGACATTTAATGATATCAATAACTTGATTGAAATACAGATATTAGGGAAGGATCGCCTTTAATGTCTCGTGCCTTGCCTCTAGGAACAAACTTATCCACTAACTTTACTAACATGACCTACTGAAAGATTTGGGTTTTATGAAACACTTCTATGTATCTTATCAAAAACCCTGAAAAGCAAAATAAATGCAATTGCAGGGTTCAGAACAGCGTGTTCATCAGCAAGAAAATACTTCTAGCATTTTATTAGAAAGGATCTGAGAGGAAGGGCAGGGTGAGGGGTATGATGCAAACCAGCATAATTAAATAGCTTGTTCTCTTGAGTAACTTGAGCTTGATAGTAACCCCATGTGGGCTTGATACGACTGCTCATGAGCCTCAGTGGGGCTGGAATCAAGTTGCATCAAGTTCTGCTGATCTGGTCTGTCTGTTTTAAGCCTGTGATCTTAATCAAGGGAGCTTTTCATAGCAAAGAAAAAGGATGCAAGAATTTCTGGGCATCAGTGATACTTTTGGGTGTAGTGTGGGCACCCCCCTTTCAAAATGTGGTTGCAGTGGGTGATGGAGCTCAGTGAGAGCAGACACTTATTTCAGCTCAGGCTCCTCTCAGAAGAGCTGTGCATCATCTTGTCAAAACTTTCTTGTTGGTGCTATTTTCCTCTTTTCTCTCAAACCACAGCACACCTGACCAGCCCTGTGCTAGCTACCATGTTTTCATCCAAAATTTTAAGCAGTCCTCTTTGTCCTAGTGCGTGAGGTGCACAGGGGAGCTAAATATAGCTGTGTGTGGCACCACGGCAAACTTCCCCTTCTGTTCTCGTATCTGAGCCATACCTTAAATGCCCTTGCATTTCCTCTGAGCAAAGATGAGGGCTGACCATCACCACCACGCATGGAAGAAAAAAACACAGCTGAGATGAAGCAGAGCACGCTGCCTCTTCCCACTGCCTGTCGGAGCCAGCCAACCTGCTGTCTCAGACACCCACAAAGGTCACTCTTTGGGAGAGATTTCTGCAGGTTTTTGCATGTGTTAGCCAAAAATGCGTCTGGTTTTGGCTGCTGAGGTGGATCACACAAACATACACACACTTTCTACATGGACATGGGCTGCAGGAACCCAGAGACTACAACTCCTCCCCTCTCTGGCTGTTGTAGTGCTGCTGTTGGGGACCTACATGCACATGCCAGTGTACAGCATGGTATGCAACAAATCTTGATTTCTCAACTATTGAACCAAAATGTTTTTTTCTATCCACAGAATTAGCTATTACAAAGCCAATGCCTATTACCAAATCATGAGGGCTAAGGGAATAGAGCATCCTTGAAATTATAATAGGACTTAGTGAGAACAGGAAATCTCTAAGCTGTAAAATGCAGCAGATCATAAAATCAAAACAGTTAAGTGTAGCTACTCTCAGCCAAAGCCAATGTGTCTGTTGTAATACTGGCATATCTAACCTTTTTGTGGTGTGTATGCATGAACTCAAGCAGCACATGTATGAGCCAGAAGCTGCTGTCACTCAGCAGCTCACCCCTGCTTTGGTGATCATTCTGTGTAAGACATGTCATGATTATCTTTTGATTTTTTTTTTTTTATGATATTTGCAATGCAATAGTGAGCCTCACAGTGAGGAGGAATTTAATAATTTTGCAAAAATACCCACAGACTTGAGCAACAATGTTGAATACTGAGCATTTCTGCATGGGTTTCGGGCTGAGTGCTAACCCTGAGGTGGGTGAAGGAGCTTGCACAGGTTTCATCACACGGTTGCTCACACGTGGCGTTGTCCCTGTCAAGGTAGATGGACATTTTGCAATGTTCAACATAGGGCTGCTCTTTCTGTTCTCAGAGACCACAGGAATTATTTGGGTTGCAGTTTCAGGATTTCTTTTTCTCCGTGATCTTTAAAGGCTTCCCCAGATCACATTCCTGTACAAAGCTAGTTATAACAATGGAAACAAGCATCACTGTTTGGATCAGAGCTGTCACCTGCTGCAAAACAGGATCTGTCCTTTATACACCTATTTGTTTTTCTCAATGGCAATGAAAATGGATGCACAATTAACACAATGCTAATAACTGCATGACCAGCAGTAATGCACTTAGAATTGCAGCACAGGTTAACACATTTAAACAGTGACTATGATTTGTCATGGGAAAAAGACAGTAAATCCAAGAATACTGGTATTTCATTCATGAAGATGAAAGAATTTATAGTGCGCAACTCTTTGCTAAGTCACCGGTTGTGCAAGTGTGAGGAAACTGTTCATGTGGTCAGCTTGATGATCCTAATAAATCTCATGGATCATATCTCCTCCAGTGAAATATCTTTGCATAAGTGCAGGAAGTTTCAAAAATTGTGTCAAAGATCAGTGACATACTATGTTTGCTGACTGATGTATGCAGAAAATACCATTTCTGTGACATAGGGTCACAGGACAGCTAAGCCTGGAAGGGACCTCAAGAGGTCCCTGTCCAACCTCCTGCTCAAAGCAGGTCAGCTCTTGGGTCAGACCAGGCTGCTCAGGGCTTGATCCACTTGGGTCTTGAAAACCTCCAATGATGGAGACGGCACAACCTCCCTGGGCAATGTGAGCATATGTGGCATGTTGTACCTTCCTCCTGCCCAGAATGAGCAGTGAGGGTCGGTCATTACTGTCCAAATCACCACTGTAACATCCATTTCTAAAATCATTTTCTTTGCTGGTAATCCTTGCTCAGATTTGGGATATGACATGTTTTGGCCCCAAATCCATTGTCATTGCTCTGCTGGTCTCTTAAGTAGATTAAATAGATTCTTAGGAAACTAAAATTATGTACTAAAATGTTCTGTGATGTGTTTTGTACAGTAATATGAAGAAACCCCACCAAGATAATCCCAGAGCCATGTTCCAGTGAGTGCACTGATGGTTGGTAGGAGGAGAGGTGTCAGGATCTGCTTTGTGGCCATGGGCTTTCCTCTCTGTGCCAGGCAATAGGACCCACAGACTGAACTCCTCCTTCTTGAGACAATACTATTTCTTTTTTTCTGAGCTTCTTTTCAGCTGCAGATTCAGAGTCCATGGCTGCATTACATTATTCCTATTGTCCTTGCTAAAGTCTTCAAGGAAAACCACTTGAATTAAATCTTTTTCCCCCCTGTCCTAGGCAGGATGTAAAAGAAAAAAGATTCCCTAAGACGATCAAAGTATTTTTATTTACTCTTTTTTATGGTCAGTTTTATTGTTGTCAGTAAGTGTTCAAGGAATAAACCGAAATCCACATATTTTCAATGCCATTTGTAGAATTATTATGTATGAAAAATGTTGATGATGCACAGTATAAACAAAATTGAGGTGATTTACACTCGCTACTGTAACAGGAAGTGTTACAGAGAGAAATGCATTTCAACATACTGCTCAAGGCGACAAAATTGAAGTAAAATTCATTCTGATTGCAACTTTTAATGCTGACATATTGCTTAAGCAAATTGTGAAAGAGTTGGTGAAGTTTCTGGTCTGTTTGAATCCTTTTTAAAAAACAACCATGCCACTTGAACTATATATTTGAAATTGCACAGCCAAGAATAAGACTGAAATAATTTTCTTTAAATTAGTTAGCCTATTTGACTTGGAGTAACATTTAAGAAAGGACTGCTGGGCAGCTTTGCTAATGTGGGTGTTTCAGAGTCCTCACGATGTTGTCACTGGGAACGTATTTATCAGCATAGCTGTTATATGTATGGATTTCTTAAAAGTTGGAAAAAGTTTCAGGTCAATCTGAAAAGCATTTTTCAGGCTTAATGTCAGCATGACTGAGTTTGATTGAAACACTTTGGACCTGAAATCTTTAATTTCAATCTTAGGACTTTTTGTTCTTTAAAATAAAAAGAAGTAACTTTCACAATGGCACACAATAAAATCCAGCATGTGTTGAGTGCTGAATGTAGGAAGAAGTGGTTAATGTTCCTGAAGTATTTTGGCTGAAGGCATTTGATATGAATTCTGGAATTAGACTGCAACAACCTAAACATCAGTCAGTTTCAATTCACCTCTGAATTGCAATCTGAGCCTACTTTGGAGTCATGAGCAGCTTGGTTATTCACTGATAGATCCTTGACCTGTGCAGATCCGTTGACCTGTTCTGCAGCAGAAGAGAGCTGTGGGTCGAGGATTCATTGTTTTGATCTCTCTCACTGCCTCCTGCTGCCACTTGAGGACGAGTATTCCCAGGATCAACCTGGGCAGGTTCACACAGAATCACACACAGAATCTTTTGGTTGGAAAAGACCTTTAAGATCATCAAGTCCAACCGTTCAGTTTTCAGGGCCTTCAGTGAAATGTTTGCCCCATTCAAGGGGTCAGGCTGCCTGTGCTGGGGCCAGCTCTGATGTGGTGCAGCCATATGGACCAGACCATGGTGACAGCAGCTGTGGGAGAAAGCTGGAAGAAGTGGGAGATTCCTCCACCTCTGCTAGGGAGCTTGATTTCAGCTGAGGCCCCCACCCTTGGTCCTACAAGGACTGCCCTGATCACCACCATGCGCTTGTCCCAGCCTTCCCCATCTCTATGGGCTTGTCTGGTGATCTCCAGGCTGTGCATGACCCTGGCCACTAGACCTGCTCTGCTCAACCTGCTCAGGTGTGGTGGGATAGCACATTGGTCAGTGGGGATGCTCTGCTGCCCTTGCTGCCACTTTTGAATGGATATTTTTGCTTGTCCAGACTCCCCAGGCTGCCCCTAAAGCTAGCTAGATTTTGTATTTCAGATTATTTTAGATATATGAGGTAGTCAGGCTTACTCTTGGGCTGTAAGCTTTTAAAAATAAACTCAAGTAAGGAAGATGTCTTAGGTGGTACCATTTATTCTCCACCCAAAATAATTAATTTTATTCCCAGCTGTAACTCAGCTAAAATAGCACACTTTTACAAAAGTGCCATAATGAACAAATAGCTCTCAAGCTGGCATGTCATTAGCCAAGTTGTCAATGACACTTCAATGCCACTTAAAGCTTCTTCAGTGGCTCTCCAGCAAACTGTTCTTCTGCAAAGATTTCTGTTAGAATGATGGAAATACTGGAAATGACTTGAATCTTTTGTGCTTAATTATAACATATGTAAGCAAACAAAAATTTTCTTGAACACAATGGGTCTTCTGCTGGTCAAAGGGCTGGAGAGGCAGATCCATGGAAATGAAATATTCTTTGCAGTGTAATAAACCGCTCACACTGTTTCTTCAGCTTTGTACTGTCAGACCTTTGGCCAGGGCTATTTGTTCAATGGGTCCTGTGCACTGCAAAATGCTTTGCATTTTTTCTTTTCCTGCTTTTATTCCTCTTCATTTTTTCGTGTCAGCTATTATTGGCAGAGCAGCCAACCTTTCTGCACTATTTTGAAATCAAGATTTCCCTAATAAAACTGATTAAATTACTGATTACAGCCCAACAAAATGCTTCCTTTTACTAACTTCCAAAGCCTAGGGATACTTCTTTTCTATCTGAACACATTCTCACTTGCTTTTTTAAAAAAAAAAAAAAAATTCCAAGTAAGAGTGAGTTTTGCTTCTGCAGTTGGAACTTTATGAAAAACCAACAATTTCCTTATGATGTATATTTAACTAATACTGGCTGAAACCTGAATTAAAAATTGACTTTCAAAGAGTTGAGTAGTCTGTTCATGAAAATGAAGTCTAGGATTTCTTCTTTGGTATTCACAGTAGTTTTTCTACCACAGTAGAAACCTTCATAATTGAAACACTGGAAAATCTTGCAGGTAAAATCCATAACTTTTGCTTGGTTTTGGTCATAAATAATGTTGAATGTTCAGTAATTCATAGAACTACTCCAGGTGTAAGGGACTTAGGACGTCTCTCTTGCTCACAGTAAGGGTCAGCACTAAATTCAAAGCAAGTTACACAGGGAGTTATCCACTGGGGTCTTGAAAAGCATCAAGGATGGAGGTGGCACAGCCACTCTGGGCAACTTGCTCCCATACATGTCTGTCCGCATGGTCAAAAAATTTCTCCTTAAATCCAGTCTGAACATCTCTTGTTTGGATTTATGATGGTTGTCCTGCCATGTGCCACTGTGAAGGGTTTGGCTTCATCTTCTCATCCACAGACCCTGTGACCTGAGTGCTCTGTCTCCTCTTTCAGGTCACTGAAACAGACATTAAAGATGACAGGTTCCAGGACAGAATCCTGTGGTAGCTCACTGCAGGCGACTTTAAGACAGAATGTTCATGGCCCTCCCTGCATTCACAGGTGTAAACATTTCACCATAGGAGGCAACCAGGTTGGTCAGGCATAACTCACCCTTGGTCAGCCCATGCTGTTCCCAGTCACCTTGTTCTCCCCCACACATTCAGAAATGTGCTCCAAGAGGGTCCCTCCATGGCTTTCCAGGGACTGAAGAGAGGATGACTGGCCTTTACTTTCCCCATCCTCCTTTCTCTTTTTGCAGATGAGTATAACATATACTGGGAGCAACATTTGCCTTTTCAGTCATCTGGGTCTTTCCCTAATCTCCATGATCTTTCAAAGATGGTAGACTGGTCTTGCAAGGACACCAGCCAGCACTCTTAGCACCAGTGGATGCCACCCATCAGGTCCCATGGACTTGTATGGGCTAAGATTTCTCAAGAGACCCTGACTTGATTCTCTTCCACCACTGGTAGATCCTCTCTTCCTTGAACCCTGCCTCTAAGCTCAGGAGCCTGGGAGACCTTCCTGGTGAGCAGTGAGGCAAAGGAGGCACTGAGTACCTCATCCCCATCTGCATCAACTGTCACTAAATCATCTACCGCACTCAGCAGCAGGCCCAACATTTTCCTTGTTCAGCCTTTTACTGCCCATGTAGGTGTAGAAACTCTTCTCACTGTCCTTGACATCCTCTGCAAGTCTCAGCTTGAGGTGAACTGTGGCCTTCCTGATGCCATCCCTGCACACCTGGGCCATGTTTCCAAGTCCCTCTGTTGTAGCCTGTCCCTGCTCCCAGCTCTGTACCCCGCCTTCTCGGTTTGGAGCTCAGTCTGACACACAAGGCTGCTGTGGATTACTGCATCCCCAAACCATGCTTCCTATTTTTGTGAGAATTTGCTTTCAGTTTTGAAGGGAGAAAAAGTGTAAAGGCAGAGATTTCCTTCTGTGTTTAGATCTAAGAGCACATTGTGACTCTTGAATTTCTGTTTTCTCATTGTACTAGGAAAGCACAGTGTCTTCAGCTTTTTACCTGGCTATTAACCCTGTCAAATATTCAAGATGCTATTTGGGTGAGTGTTCATTTGTAAGTAGTGCTTCTGAATCATGAGTTGCCAGGAGAGAGTATTTATAGCTGCCATTAATGTTTACAGAAGTGAAGAAACATAGGAAACTTTGCTTACACATGAAAAAAAAGTTTTAAAAATTGTTTATTCTAGAAGGCAGAGTTTAACTCTGATATGATCACATGATGCTGTTGATATTCTGCAGGCCTGGGCAGATCCCAGGACATTTTTTCTAGGGCCATGGTGACATTTACATGCCGTGTTTAATGGCAAATTAGAGAAAAGAGACATTATTTGCATACACTCTAGTATAATGGATTAATCCACGTTTACATACATAATTTGTGAGTCACTAGATAAGTGCCAAAAATTGGAGGAGAACAGAAGATAATAGTTCATGGCTTTGCAAAGTTCCTTTTCAAGGTAAACAGTCCTGTGCTGCTACTTGGTGTGAGATATTTTTATTTCCATTGTATTGAAAGAAGGTATATTCAAGAAGGATGTGCTCAAGCATTGAACAGATTAAAGGATAAAAGGATTTTCTGTGCTCTTTTACCTCCCGTCTCTTGGGGGAGTGAGTTCCTATAAATGTTTTATGTCAATTCCTAGCGTTTTTGCGTATGTGGTGCTCGGACAGATAATGCATATCTTTTCACATACTCCTAGGCACTTATTTCTGTTAGCTTCTCAGATACAGAGAATTGAATTAATTTCCATGTGCACAGTTAACCACAACTGGAAATTGGACATTTTTGTTTACCCATTGGTATCTGTTAGGGTGGGGGGCTATTAGAAGATGTCTCAGTATCTTTGAAAACTGGAAATATATTCTAATCAGGAGACCTGTGAGAAACAGATACTGTGTAATGTTAAATTGTATGTAAAAACATACAGTTTCTTGATCAATGTTAGAACAGCTTCCTAAATCTCGCTTTGTCCTTGTGAGTTGTAGGTGGACTCATGAATGTGAATAGGAGTTTAAATTAAGTGATTTTTTTGTACCAAGTTTTGTTATGAGTGTCGTGGTTTAGCCCCAGTCGGCAACCAAACACCACACACCCGCTTGCTCACCCTCCCCCCCGGTGGGATGGGGGAGAGAATCGGAAGAACAAAAGTAAGAAAACTCGTGGGTTGAGATAAGAACAGTTTAATAATTGAAATAAAATAATAATAATAATAGTAATAAAAATTGCAATGAAAAGGAGAACAAGAGAGAGAAACAAAACCCAGGGAAAAAAAAACGAGTGATGCAACCGCTCACCACTTGCTGACTGACACCCAGCCAGTCCCAGAGCAACGAACGCTGCCCGCCGGCCAACTCCCCCCAGTTTACATACTGAGCATGATGTCATATGGTATGGAATATCCCTTTGGTCAGTTTGGATCAACTATCTTGGGCTGTGCCCCCTCCCAGTTTCTTGTGCACCTGGCAGAGCACGGGAAGCTGAAAAAGTCCTTGACTAGCCTAAGCACTACCTAGCAACAGCTAAAACATCAGTGTGTTATCAGCATTCTTCTCATTCTCAATTCAAAACACAGCACTATGCCAGCTACTAGGAAGAAAGTTAACTCTAACCCAGCCAAAACCAGGACAATGAGAGAGTGTGGAGTTGTATCATTACTGCATGACCATAGCCACAAGATGATGAAATACATCTTTCAACAGCTACTGATCCCAGCCACTATTACTTCTTGTATTATTCCTGATGCTGGTATTTCTGAAAGCACTTTTTACAGAATTTCTACTCTAAAGGAAATCTTGAAAGCCTATTTTTCTTTGAATTGCAACAAAATCAAGTTGAATGCAAACTGAAAATGTTGAAATTCTCTGCAGATTGGAAATTCTGAGTTTTGACGTGCTGTATGTGGCAGTCATTTCTCTCAGCCATACAACAAGCCTGAGTCAATAGGGCGGTTCTTTGACAATGACAGAAAAACAATAGTAAGTGATGGGAAAGATCTTATTTGGCTATTGGTGTGCGTGTGTGTGGTGGGGTGTTTGTCATTTTTTCCAGAAACTGGTAATTCATTCCAAAAGCTTTCTCCATTTCATGACCTCGATGGAGATGACTCAGATGAGAATATTTCTGAAATTTCCCTTGGCAGGTTATTGCACAGTTTTATAGTCCGTCACCATAAACAATACTTTTCTGAACACGTTAAGCCCTTAAAAATATGTATTTGTTAAAGTTTTGTGTGAGCTAATGTGTGAGCTACTGTGAGTTCTGTCATAACTTGGTGGCATAAAATGGACTTTCCCTGGGGTATGACACTGGGGGCTGTTCTCATCCAGGGAGGGGTTGTTCACAAACAAGTAGGCAAGCATCCTTGCAAAACGAAACCCCTGCACAGCACAGGCACAGTGATGGTGTCAGCCCCCACTTCTCTGCTTTGAAAACAGCTTTTAGGAGATCAGAATAGCTGATGTTGCAGATGCTTAAATTGGTTGGTTCTTAATCTATGCCAGCAATTCTTTTTAGCAGGATTTTTCTTTTGTTCACATCCCAGGGTTGATGTTTTGCTGTCACTTGTGTGGCTGGTTTTGCTGGCACATTGAGGGATACACTATCAGAGTGCCACAGTATAAGGGTGACCATATTGATTTGCTTCTATTTATGGTTACTAATCAATTAATCACCCTTCTTCCATTAATCTGACTAATGATTAAATCTATTTATACTTTAGGCTTTGCCAGTATACAATGGCAAAATGTGTAGTTTTATAAGTTGTTTGGAAAAAGTCATCCTTTTGTTTTAAAATTGCATCAGATAATTTGAATAGCTTTCAAGCTGGGTAGCGAGAAACAGTGACTACTCCAGTACTAGTCACCTTCCAAACGCCATCCGGTCATATCGGCGTCATGGATCAAGCCCTGGGCAACCTGGTCTGACCCCAGAGCTGACCTGCTTTGAGCTGGAGGTGGGACCAGAGACCTCCTGAGGTCCCCTCCAGCTTGAGTTTTCCTATGAGCCTGTTTCTCCCACCAGCCTGCTCTCTTCCAAACTATATTATATTATGTTACATTGCATTACATGGTATTATACTATATTCTATTCTATTCTATTCTATTCTATTCTATTCTATTCTATTCTATTCTATTCTATTCTATTCCTCCTTTTGTAGCAGCTGTTCTGTATTTTTTGACATCCTTGTCTTTCTGCATTTCCTTTTTTTTTTTCCCAATCCTTTTTATGATGGGAGGGGAACTGGTAAAAAATCCAAGGGTCTCAGTTGCTTGTATTACTTCTTTTCTGTGGCACGTGTCTTCCACGCAGATCTTTTGTCTGCTCCTGCAGATTGGCTAGCAGCCAACGTTGAGATTGATATTCAGGTGCTATCCTGAGTTTTGCTGTCATATTTGTGTCAAGAGAGCAAGGCAACACTGTGCTTATGAAAATAAAGTCAGCTTTGACTTTGCTCTGAAGGATTGTCCTGTCTTAATAGCACTTGTTCACATAGACACTGCTGATGTAGACAACTAACCCAGAGAACTGCACAGAGACAGACCATATAATGGTGCCTAGAAGTAAATTACTTTAGGTCTCCAATGGCTTCTCCTGCATTTAAACTCATCTACCAAAGGAATTTTTTTTTACTCTATCATCAGTTTCAAAAGTTAGCCAGACCTTGGTATTTCGTTTAGGGATTTAAGCTTATGAAGAAGCAGTTATAGATTATTCCATTTTAGCATGTGGGATCACTGCACAGATGCTGCATGAATACCCATGAAATAGTGTTTCCCATCAGGAATGAGAGTAGCAATATTTGAATGGGTTTCAGACTTTAGATTCAGACTTGCCCCATTCTGCTAAACTTGCTTACACAAACCTAAGCTGTCTGTGGGACAGACCTGATGTTTGTTTCTGGTAAAAGAGATTCAGGATTAATGATTCACAGAAGACTTGATGAATCAGTTGTGAAAGTTAAAGTTTCTTTTAATTCAGACTATTAATGTGTGCAATGCATAGAAATGAAATGGGTAAGGAACAGTGGATTACATTTACATATGTAACGTAATTACATTACATACATAATCCACTATGCTACAGTCTTCAAAAACATTTCAGGTATCATCATTAGAAGACTTTTGGTGCTTTTTTGAATTTTAGTTCAGTTTATAATGTGTCCGTGCTCTTTATGATACATACTGTAATGTGGTACTTCTAATTTAGGAAAGACAGTATTTCAAATGGGGATGATAATGGGCAAAACTATGATAGACAAATTACATGAAGCCAGACAGCTACAATTAGTTCAGGTTACTAAAGGCTTTCTTTTTTGTGGAGTTGAAGGAAAAATACTTGTTTGTCCTATGCAAGTGCTTGCAGTCTCAGCTGGGTCTGGGTGTTGCTGTGTTAGTGCTGCGTCTCAACGAGCAGAGAAGCAAATGGAAAAACAATTAGTCTGCATAGCTGCATTTTTCTGGAAGTCATACTTTTTTACCAACAATCGCCAGGTGATGCCAGAGTCCAGGAATTAAAAAAAGAAATCATTGTTGCTGTTCCAAAGTGCTGGAATAAGTGTGGTGTTATCCCACTACTCAAGAGTAGACAAAGAAAGGTGTGGTTGCAAAAAACTTTTCAGGCATCATAACACAACTCCTTGCTGTCTAAGCCTGCATACCTTTCACAAACTCTTCCTAGCCTCCACTTTTCAGCTTTTTGGCTGCAAACCAGAGGGATTTCACTTTATTAGAATTCTCACAGTTCTTCTGGCTTGCGATGATGTGATTACACTCTTCTTATTATAAAATGCTTTACTCTGGGTAGTTTCTTCCTGCTTGAATGAGAGCATTAATGCCTGAGAGGACAGAAGCAGTTTCTGCCTTTACAATTTGCATCCTTTTTGGTTATTTTATACATTCAAATCCCTCTAAAAGTGAGGAAAGTTGCTATTACACATTATGTAAGGAGGAATCATGAAATTTTCATCTTATTCTGTCACTAGCAAACGACTCAGTCCATATTTCTCCCTCCTATGCTTTAATGTAAGTCAGAGATAATTAGGCAGCCATAGGAAGCTTTACAATTTTAGGCAATTTAGGAAGATTTTCTAAAAAACAAAGGGCTTTAGACATCCGAGATGCTCTGAATCATCTTTTGTAGGTGCACAGCTCTGTCCACTGACTACATTGGGGAGAAAAGGTTCTTTTTTGGGTCTTCTGAGTCACAGCTCAGTTGGATTCCCAAAGCAGCAGAAGGAGGAGGATCAGACAGGAGGGGGGCTGTGGGTTTGCCTCCTTCCTCCGGGAGGAAAAATTTCTGGGGTTTGTCAAAAGAAGCCCTGCTGGCCCTGACATCATGTGGTAACTCAGTGGCCAGCAGCGCAAAGCAGCCCCAAACAGGGCTCGTAACACAAAATCTTTCTCTTACGGTATGTGGTCTCTAACGAAGAGTAGAAGCTCTTGCACCTCATCAGTGTAACTCAAGGATGGATGTGCTGTTTCAGACTGAGGGTCCTTCCAGCCCCATACCCCTCTCCTGGCTGGTGCCTGAGGAAGAACAGCACAAGCCATTTCCCCCCAGCTTGATGTGGTTTCCCACCAGCAATCCATAATTAATTTTTCCATGTACTTATGCAGCTCCCCCTGTGTAACACTTCCAGCTTGTTCTGGAGGCCAGAAGGCGACAAACACCTCCTACCAACCTTTCCACAAACCTCTTTCTGATCCTCAGTGTTCCCTTATGCCCTCTCTTGGAGCACAGTGACTCCAAAAATGTGCATTTTCTTACAGCACTCTTCTAGCATGTCTCACTCAGCTGGTTTGCCAGTGAGCTGCAAAGAGAAGAGCTCCTGCTGACGGAACTGGGGAGCTCCCGGCCCCCAGTGGGATGAAGGTTTGGGCTCTTCCAGATGTTCCCCGCAGCTGGAAAATCTGTTGTGCTCATAGGAAAGTGGTTTTCATCTGAAAGATATTTGGTTAATCTGTGACAGAAACACATCTGTTAAAAAGATAAGTTGGCCTTTGCCTTCAAATCCTTTGGCAATCTCGGTCATGAGCTTGGAGAGGAGCAGGTCCCCTACGCTCAGCACTCAAACATGAAACAGCAGACACCTCCAGGTGGAGAGGATTCAAACACCATTTAAAACACATCATCTGGTTTTTTTTTCCCCACTGTTGGGAGAGGCATTTCTAAATTGTTTCATCACGGCCTTCACGGTCCAACCTTACTGGTCAGAGCTGAGCTGTCTCCTTCTGGGGAGAAACTTCTTTGGTAGAGCAATCAAAATGTGCTCTTCAGTAAAAGGCAAAGAAAAAGAAAATAAAAAGCAGGGGAAGGAGCTGAAAAGCAGAGGTGGCAGAGGGAGGGTGGGAAGCATGGCCCCGCGGCGGCCCCGCAGACGTGCCGGGTGAGCACATCTGCCCCCAGGGGCTGTCCTCGGATGCAGCCAGAGGCCCACATCATATATGCTGCCCCTTCCTGCCCCGCATGCTCCTGGCCCCCGCACGAGCATGATGTCAGACTCCTTGCACAGCTGGGAGTCTGGACACCGAGTGCTGTCCACTGATGGCTGCTCATGCTCAGTCCTGTTTGCCCAACCTCATGCTACTCCTCCTCCGTTTCTCCCCTTCCTCGACCTTTCTGTTGCCATCCTTCCTTTGCTTGTGCCATCTCCTTTTTTGCCCTCTTCCTATGCTGTCTCTTTACTTCATTGCTGCCTTTCTCCTCTTCCGCCTATTACCCCACCACCTCCCTTTGCTCCATCTTTGACTCTGCCTCCTTTTGATATTTTTTTTTCCTACACAAGGAAAGTAATCCACCACACTGCTGATGCTTTTCTGCTCTTCTGTGTTGTGTCTTTCTGAAAAGGAAACGCTTCACATAAGGGTCTGTGTTGTTTCTTTTGTTTCTAGGCCACAAAACCTGCTCCCTGTGGCGGCCTCTGGGCACCATGACAATATAAATAGTGATAATTAATGGAGCACTGCACGTACAGAAGAGGTGAGAGAACTGACGACATGGGACTGACATTTGGGAACGTATATGGCCATTAACGAAAGGCTGCTGAGATGTTTCTCCTGCAATTGCGGAAGCATTTACTGCTTCAGACTGCTGTTAACTCCCAGGAGTTACCCATTAACACACAAGCAAGGCACAGAGCTATGGGTATTTAAATATAGAAGAAATCTATGCATAAGCAAGTTTAATGAACGACAGCCACAGGTGGAAGTAAACACGTTAGGCCAGGTCCTTGCAAGCTCTGCCCAGTTGCCGTTGGCCAAAGTAAACACCAGCCAAGGCCTTACGGACTCTAAATTGCTTTTCCATACAGCAATGTCTATCAACATATATCCGTTGGCAGTACGTGATAAACAATCTCACAATGCAATACACTTTCCCATATCTTTCTTCCAAAATGCTCCCACCTGAAAAGAGGTATTTCTGGGTTTCCTCTGGCATACTGTGGTGACATGCATTGATACCACTACCAAGTGTGCTTGTGGCACTCTTCAAAAGACACTGAGCTGAGCAGTGAAAGCTGTCCACGAAGACATGAAGACAGCCTTTACAGGAAACTTCTCAAGGTCTTTGTGCCTGCAGAGAGCTCTGCTAGAGGAGAGGGGAGTGAGGAGATGCGGGGGAATGGGAGGAGGGAGCAGGGAGCTCTTCCACCCATATCTCAGACCTGTCTCCCTTCTCCAGGCTCCTGGAGTAGCAGTGAAAACCCAATACATTTAATTTAAATCTACACATGCTGCACAGTTAGGCTGTCAGTGCACTGCCTTGCTGCAATGATGCCCGAGATCAGCCCCGCTACTATTAGGCAGCAGCAGATCTCTTATTTCTGGTCCTTCCCATCTTCCCTGGCACCCATATGCCCGTTTCCTGACCTAAGGTGATACACTTAACTTGGTGTCCTGTATTGATGTCCTTTGAGAGATGTATAGAAAGTGTCAGGGATTTTCTTATACTTTGGATGTGCTGGGGTGACCATCTCACGCGTGTTGTAACACTGTGCTGTTCACACCACTGACACCTCAAGCATCACTGTTGTGCCATGGTGGTAGCCCCAAGGACCACGGCATCACATGGGCTTTTTTTGTTTGTGTATATTCCCAACTTTATCATAACTCTGAGATCATTTCCAACCACGCAGGCAGCCTGAGTCTCTATTTTCTGTCGAACAAAAGGCTGTCCAGTTTCCTGCGTGGGGGCTGCTCTGTGGATGAACTTTGCTCAGTGACGGCACAGTTTGGGTCCAGGATCAGCCTGACCCCCCGGCACTTCAGTGCTCTGTTTTCCACCAGCCTCTGGGAACAAGGGGGAGGAGGGAGACGTGATGGCATGCCAAAGCTTGCGCTCCTGCAACCTGCTCCTGTGTGCCCTGAAGTGCGTCAGATACACCACATATGGCTAAAATGGGTTTGGTACGAATAGTTGACTAACCAGGTTACTATATCTTCCATGAGCCTACGTAAGAAAGGCTAGCATAATAGTCTAGAACAAACAAATAGTTTTTTTTCCCCTTAGCCAATTTAAATATATTTGTTTTGCTTCCCAGAGGCACTTTTTCTGTGCTGCCAGCATGACTTTTTGTGCTTGACAATGACTCTATTTTGCATATAGGGTGAATTTTAAAAGCTTTCTCCTTGTCCCAATTCACTTGAGGGAGGTATAAAATATCTCTAGCCTTTCCTTAGGCTTCCATCCCCCGAACAATTTATACATACCATTTTAAACATATTTTTTCTGTGATAATTTAAGAAGTATTCAAGCAGTGTAATCATATTTTGGCCAAGGTGTTTCTTTTTAGAGCATAATGGGCCTGGGAGTATGCTGTCCTGTCCAGACGATGCTATCTCAGCCAACTGGCCCCAATAACTCTATTACAGGCTTTCCTTGTATGACATTCATAGCCTCCTTTTTTTTGCCAAAATATTTCCCTGACCTCTTGCAAAACCAGTGCAAGCGCTGCTTTGCTCCGAACTCAGCTCTTCGGTGCTTCTGTTCAACAGGTAAGTTTCCCCATGGGAGGTGGGCAAGCTGGGTTTGGCAATCTGCCAAATTCCCCTGCTCTTTCCCACCCTCTTGCAAATCACAAAGGGCAGGAAAGGGAGGGGAAAGCCAGGATACAGCAAGCGGGTCTTGAAGACCTACAAGATGGTGTAGTTCCCTCTAGGAAGGAAAGGCTCCTTAATACTTACTAATACTAAATAGTTGCATGAGAAAAACAAGTCTGGTCACCAGAAGAACAAAGGCAATGTTTGGCTACTTGCCTGCTATCTTCTGCACCTGGTTAGAAACTAACCACATTATAATTTTGGGGATGGAGAGATGGCGAGAGGTTCACCGACAACCAGTGACTCTCCAGAGCATTTCAGCAAGGGACAACTGGTCAATCATTGCATCTTTTCTGTAACTGTAATGTCTCATTAACTTTCCAATCCAAAAATCGGCATTCATGCTGAGGTTGGTTATTCTATATTTTGCTTTTCCAGGAAAGCTGCTTTTGCAGACAAATTCCTTTCCGTGAAGTATGAGGCTGCTTATGAAGTGAGAAAACATTTGCACAGACTAGCGATAGGCAGGAAAAGATTTGTCATCCTACAAAAATTCTCCCATTTTGTGGTGGAAGAGAAAGGTAAACTTAAAGTTGTATTTTTTTAAATTGAAAAACCAAGGAAGGAATTGGTGGGGAAAGAGTAATCCTGCAACAGCGAACTCATTGGTAGTTAACGTACTTACCTGGAGGATTAAGGCATTGCAAAAGCTTATCCCGAGCACTTGTCCGAGAGCCTCCATGAGAGGGTAAACCTCCGCATTATCTGTCAAAGGGAGGGGAGGGGAAAGGTCTCAGCTGTGTTTTGACCAAGAAATTCCTTGCTAGACCTGAGAAATATTTCCCAAGGACAGTTTAGTTGAACTTGGCCTGTTCCCATAAAAGTATTACGTTCCGACAAGACAGATTTGTCCAAAAATTTCCACCGGGCTCAAATGGAGATGTTTCCTTGCTTCCCAGCATATGAAAGAGGTGGAAACAACTCATATTTTCTATGGGGAGGAAAAAAGGTGTCTTCCAGTTCTGAATGAATGTGGTTCCACATGTCCACTCCTTACTCATCGTGAGTCCACTCAATACCCTTAATATTATTAAGCAAAATAAACTTCCTGAGAAAGATGCTTTTGTATGAGATCAGGAGAAGTCCAGCACCCGGCTTGAAAAAGGTGACAAGCGAGTTTCTGCAGTGCTGGCTGTGGCCCACAATGTCTGAAAAGAGCTACTTTATTATTGTGTCTGCAAACAGTGCTTTTTTGTTTAAGGGCTATGTTGATGGGGGGGATAAAAATTGGCTAGTGATGTAGGGATTTTATAAGTAGATTGGCAATATGTTAAAAAAAAATTTAAAAAATTGAGGGTAAAATACTGCATTGCTTATCTAAATGTTAAACTCAACCAAGGGAACCTTAGCTCTGCCCTTTCATGGATCTTTCCTATTGTAGGTCCCTGTTATCATTAATATAGTTAGTTATTTTAAAATTGGTTTAATTTCACCTGTTTTAACTTCTGATATCATTGTGAAGGAGGGCTGAAGCTCTTTATTGCCTAATATGCATTTCTTTATCTCAATAGGTTTGTATTTCGTTTAATCATTAACTTTACTTCTATTCATTGCAACATACCTGTGTTATACTCTATTCTAAATTAAAGTTGTTCTTTTTCTTATAATATATTCTTGTGCAAATACTAAACAAGAAGCTTAAAACAAATCTTATCATATGCTGCTCTGGAGTGTTTTAAATTATGAAGATTAAAACTTGAAAGATGTTTATTATAACTTTTACAATTAGATTCAGAGATGAACACCAGTTTTTACCTCACAAAGCAATAAACACAAAACAGTTAGACTGGTTTTGCAACTGATTTTTGTTTTGCCAGGGCAGTAAATAGCCTTAAATATAGCATAAAAATTAGACTATTTCCTTCTGCTGCTTGTCCATGGTGTGTTGCTGCATTCCCCGAACATGAACACACACTCCTGCCTGTGGAATAACGTGTCTTTAGGATGCAGGCATGTACATGCACACATGTGTATGTGTACACACGTTATTTCTGACATCTGCTGAGGAGCTCTGGATCAATGGGCAGCTTTTACAGAGGTCATTTTTGTATTTCTGGTTTAAACCTGGAAGTTTCTTATCATATCCTTTTTCTACTTCACTACTATTGTGGGAAACCCATCCCGGTCCCTCTGCCCAACAGATACCAAGATCTTCTGCACTGTGCTGTGAGATTTGGAGATCGAGGTAACAAGTCCAAAGTCTGAATCCTTGCAGAAGACTCCAGCTGATCACCTTCACCTTCAGATAACAAATGCGACTCGGACATTGTTAGACCAATCTAGATCCAAATTTCCACATTGCTTACAATCAAGCAGTAAGCTTGTATCAGTGGGACAGCGCCAAATAAAAATCTATGTTCAGCCTTCGCTTCAGTCCTTGCCTGGTTGTCAAATTTCTGTAGATTGTCTCTTCCCAGTAGAGAACAAAAACTGGAACAGATATGGACTGCAGCTAAAAGCAGAAAATGCAAGCTTTTACTTAGATTTAGACTGGTGAAAACTGGCTGAATAAAATAAGCTAAAACGCAAAATGTTCAGAAGGAATTGACTTTTATGCAACGCATTTTTCAAGTAAATGCACTTTACTTCTTATCACCTTAGAGTCTGTGCCCTAAGGTTTATGAGAAACAGGGAGTGTAGTAGGGAAATGAGGAGGGGATTTTGTTAAGGAACTGAAAGCATGCATTTAATCATATGAATATGAGCTGGCAGTGTGCCCAGGTGGCCAAGAAGGCCAATAGCACCCTGGCTTGTATCAGGAATAGTGTGGCCAGCAGGACGAGGGAAGTGATCATGTCCCTGTACTCAGCCCTGGTGAGGCTGCACCTCAAATACTGTGTTCAGTTTTGGGCCCCTCACTACAAGAAAGTCATTGAAATGCTGGAGCATGTCCAAAGAAAGGCAATGAAGCTGGTGAAGGGTGAAGAGCACAAGTCCTATGAGGAGCAGCTGAGGGAACTGGGTTGTTTAGTCTGGAGAAAAGGAGGCTGAGGGGAGACCTTATTGCTCTCTACAACTACCTGAGAGGAGGTTGTAGTGAGGTGGGTGTCAGTCTCTTCTCCCAAGTAGTAAGTGATAGGACAAGAGTAAACAGCCTTAAGTTGCGTCAAGGAAGGTTTAGATTGGATATCAGGAAAAATTTTTTCACTGAAAGGGTTATCAAGCATTGGAACAGGCTGCCCAGGGAAGTGGTTGGGTCCCCATCCCTGGATGTATTTAAAAGATGTGGAGACACACTTAAGGACATGGTTTAGTGGTGGAGTTGGCAGTGTTAGGTTTATGGTTGGACTTGATGATTTTAAGAGTCTTTTCCACCCTAAATTATTCTATGATTCTATGATTAAATTCTTTTTGATTCAACTTCAATAGTGGAGTAAGGAGAACTTGACCGAATTTGAGAAGAACCGAGCGTGACTGTGAACTGGAAGGTGGGGCAGGCTTTGTGCAAGTCACGCAAATCTAGACTAGCCTAAAATCTGATGACGGATTGCTCTTTCAAAGCTTTATTCAAGTGGGCACATTTATGGCCATTTAATAATACGGAATCTTATTCATAATCTCCCATGTTGCCTACCCATTCGTGTGCTGATTCATAAGTAATGTAACTTAATTTATAAAGGAAGGACCTTCCCATGAAAATGGAGCTAGAGGCAAATAAAAATGTTATTAGTCACTCAAGAAAATGTACATCTTTTCTGACTTCCAGTTCTCCCAGTAAATTTTATAGTTATTGAGAATGAGCAAGCAGATTTAATGTGATGGGGAGTAGTACATCCTTCTCTCTAATTTCTTCTCAGACCAACCATTATGAAAGTGCTGAAGCAAATAGTTCCTCAGTCTATCTTCTGGTTCCTGGTATGTAAGTGAAGAAGAAAAAAAAATTAAAAAAAAAAAAATTAAAAAAAAAAAATTCTGTATTAGAGGCTGGTCTTGTAGTACCTCACTATGACTGAAAGCAGAAGTGACAGAAATCTCATGGGAACCTTTTCTAGTGAGCTTCCCTGTCCATTTTGCAAAGTCAGGAGATGCAGATAAGCTCTTCGTTTTTTCAGAATTCAGTTCTAAATCTGATATGCAGTTACAGAACAGTTTTTTCAGATTGTTTCATACCACTAAGCATCCCAAGGTGCTGTTTTATGTTTAATGATGCCTGCAGATTTTTCAGTTCCCTAACAAATTATGTAGGAAAATGGCTTTGTACTCGTCTTTCCATTGCATCCTGCTGAAGATGGAGACTGGAAAGTATCGCTAAAATAGTTGCCCCTTATTCCTAGGAAAGGACATAAACTTTGCAAATGATGTTTGCAGCAGAACAACGTTATTCAAATCATGTGCCACTTCACCAATGTCAAATTTGATGTGATAGCTGAAGTCATTGTAGACCTGACTATCGAATAAGCAAATATTTAAGATGATGGTGGCAAATGTTCACTTGTTTGCATAGAATGTTTAAAGGGAGTTATGAGAAATATTCGCAACCAAGGGTGACTGAGAAATTGACTTTAAAGAGGAAATCGCCTTCCTAAAAAATTAGGAACCTTGGGGATTTTAATTCTCTATTTACAAAGCCTTCATTTGAGAAATGGATGGTTTGGTTGGTTTTATATTTGCTGTTGCTTTTAAAAATTAGTCTGTGAAACACTATTGATCTTGGCTTACTGGTAAACCGTTGCCTGCTTTTATTTTTTCTATATCTTATTTAAAGTGATATTTTAACTGAAAAGCCTTACACATTTGGCACCTACTTACTAAGTGATACTAAGTGCACTTGCCAGCACTTTAGGGGAGCCCTGGACTTCAATATCAAACAGAAGATCTCCAGAGATGCTTTCAGAAGTGCCAACGAGTTGCAGAAAGAAAAACCCAAGCTCTGCTAAGGCAGAATTGTTTTTCGAAGTCTCATCTCTCATTAAATGTTCTGATGTTTGTTTTGTAGTTATGGGAGACACTATATTAGTCTTCACGGGGGGGATGTTCATATGCTCCTTAAAATTTCCTCAAAATGAGGCAACCATCCTTCTTCCTTCTTCACCTGAGGAAGAACTAGTGGAAACTTCAGTACAGTGTTTTATC
Organism: Balaeniceps rex; assembly: GCA_013401315.1. Lineage (NCBI taxonomy): Eukaryota > Metazoa > Chordata > Aves > Pelecaniformes > Balaenicipitidae > Balaeniceps > Balaeniceps rex. Next base: position 88,033 of record VYZW01051222.1, read on the forward strand.
CATCTCTGTCTACTGAGCAGGAGAGCTTTTATAATAGAATGAAAAACCTTTCTGATACAGAATGAGGATTATTGAGAACATCCAAGCTTATTTACTATACAGTAATGCCAGCTTGCTTTTGGGATGATTTTATATATTTTGCTTTATCTGTAAAAGAACCTTCCATTTCATGGTCAGGTTGGGAAATCTTTTGTTTATCATTAAGGCTGGGTCAGTTATGATGACAAACACTGAAACATTTCACCTAGCAAACAATTAAAAGAAGCTGGTTTTATTATTCTGGGGCCAGAAACACATCCTGAATTTGTCTGAAATTCTATCAGTTTATTAGACACTGACAAAATTCAGCCCATTTCTAATTTAGAAGTGCATTTTTTTTCTGCTTTCACTGAAATTCTCTGCGTTATAAAAATCTCAGCCCTGATTTACATGGAATGGTCTCTACTTCCCTGCCTCATTGGACATAATACCGTATTAACAGCTTCTCTAAGATGCAATTGGATCATTTTATGTTACATCCCAGCCTTATGTAAGAACTAGCATTTCACAGCTGAGCAAGCTCAACAGTTTTGTTTTAATTATCACCTATGACTGCTACTTAGCAACTCTGCCATTATTTGTTAGGCAGGATTAATTAATATTGTCTAGGCAACAGGCTTGAAAGCCACAACTGAAAGGATATCAAGTTGTGTCAGTTCTCAGCGTAAGGTTTTGAAGGTGCTGGAGAACGTGTCAGCATCATGGCTTTTAGCTGTGTTTTGTTGCTCTGTCATGGTTCACTGAAGCTTTTTGGGGCTTAAAATCATACTGTTTTGCAGCCTCACGGAGCTGGGTTTTTACACCAAAGCTGTGTTGCTTCTCAGGGTCTTGGTCTCACCTCCCATCTCTGAAGACCTGCCAGCATAAATTCAGAAATATCCTTATTAGCAGCCACACGTTATGGCATTATGCTAAAGCCAGTATGACTTGCACAATGTTTCCTTGATGAATGCTTATGAAAATATTTTATTTGGGTAGATCTTCATGGTATAGGGGCAAGCAAGATGAGATAATGTGCCACTTGGGGAACATGCCTTCTTCCACTGCCACCCCTCCGCACCATGGTGCTCAGTGTGATGGGCATTGCTTTCACTTTTTTGCCCATTTTAAAAAGTTTCACGTGCTCTCATAGAAAAGTCTACCACAAATGCAGTCCTTTTGCAGAAAATGAATGGGTGTTAAAATTACCTGACAGCAGGGCAGGTTTGAACAAGGATGCTTGCACACACCTATATCCACTACTGTGTAAGCCTGAAGTAATGAGCTACACCTGGTTACCATGAGAAAATAAAGTGCAGAGCAAGAATGCATTTCTCGCAGGATCCTCCTTCACTTCTTGTGAGTATTTTTGGTTTTATCCTGAGACAGAAGCATGAACCGCTACTTTGCTACTGTATTAAGTAAAGATCTGAGACACTTACAAACAGGATGCTCCTAGTTATGAGACACTTTGTATTTCCCCAGTGCCTTTCTGGTAACAGCTACTAATTAACAGAAAAAAAGAATATTAGGATTACAGTTGGTTAGAAGATGCAATGTATTTTCAACTTTCTGTAGATGTGCCCTGCAATGGGCTAGATCCTCAGCTGGTATGCAGTGGGTTGGTTTGAAAGTAGATGCTTTGAAAGTTATTTGCCACCTTCCCCTAGATCTGAGGTTTCCATGCTTTGCTTTCTATCTGATGGCTAATATCCACTGGATAAAATGGCTCGGCTTGCCCAGAACCGAGGACAAGCAACCAGCATGAGTCAAACCTTGAGTGCTTTGTACTCTGCCCTCTCCCAATGGTAAACTAGTGAGATCTCACAAACTTTAATATCCTCTCTCTACTGTCGGTGCTCAGCTCCCAACTTGCCCAGGCCACCTCTGACTGTCTGGTTTCTCAAGCTTTAGCATGGCTGTAAGTGAATGCTGAGATTTTCAGTGCGGTCTCAGGATTTTCAGCCAAGAAAATCCCAGAAAGGAAAATTTGTTAATTTCTTGTGCTACATTTTTCCTTCTCACTTTCTTGACATCTGCTTTCTTGTTTGTCTCACTCCTGAATGGCAGAGGAGGAAGGTAGTGGTTGGGGATTTTTTTTCGTTGTGAACAGTCTCTTGCCAATATTAATGAAAATGTCTGGACTTACAGAGTAAGTAAGCACAGGAGTCACAGGAGATTTTATACTAATTAATTTTAAAAAATAATTATCAGAGGGAAAAAAGTACAATTTGAAACCAATCACGTTGCCTCTCAGTATAATGTTATTTCCAAACTGAGACTCCAGATTAAAGGAAGAGGAGCACTCAGCTCCTTCCAAGGAGCTTTTTCTATATGATGTTTCCTTGCGATGCTGCTGCATTTCTGCCTTGCATGGCTCTTTTCATGCCTTTTAGCAAAAAGGTTGGGATCTCTCCATTCACCTCCTTCTCCATGTTTAGAGTATATAGCTACAGCCTGCTCCTTTCTGTCCTATATATATATTCTTGCAACTTGCAGGTTTTTTCCTTTCTGGTCTTTCAAAGGAAACAGCACATCTTTGCAACAAGCTTTTCCAGAGCTGTTCACCTATTTTAGTAGCTGTGAACAGGCAAGGAACAAGTGATATGTCCGTTCCCCTCTATCCAGGTTCTTTTCTTCCTACCCTTCCTGCAGCTTGGTCAAACTACCTGTTCACTTTTCTGGATTGATGGCATAAGCTGAAGGGGTATTTTCTTGCAAAACAGAAGCTTCTTGTGATAGAAATGTCTCCTGAAATCTGGGTAAAGTAGCTGCTTGGGAGCATTAGTGCTCCAGCATAAAGGTCAGCGCACGTCTAGTGAGTGTATCAGAATAAACCTGGTCAGATGCCCGTGGGGCTCTGACTCAGTGCCTGTAAAGACCTCTTATGCAGTGGGTGAGCGAGCAAATGACGTATGGCAAAAGCCCTGGGTAAAGGTGATGTTGTATGGTGACCTGCTCCCAAAGCACAGAGCTCTCGTGCTCCTTGATGGACTTTTCTCCAAGGGTATGATTTAAATGCTGAGCCCCCCTCCTTTACCGCATTGCCATGGGTGAAGCAGTTACCTCAACCCAGGCTGGAGAGCAAGTATTTTGCAGGGCAGGTTTCCTCTGAGGAACATTCTTGCCTTTTGTATCATCAGGACATGCCCCTGCTCAGAGGGAAGGAGGAGCTCCTCCACGATCAAGATATCTCATCCATTGTGCACTGAATCCATCCGGATTGGCCCTTCCCTAATTAGGGCAGCAGTCACCCGAAACACCTTCTCCATGGATGACCTCGCTGCTGCCTTCTTGCTGCCACGCTTTCCCACACAGTGCCTCACCATCCCAGCGGCAGCGGCTGAGCCTGCCCTCCTCCTGCTGAAGCGACTGGCCTCGTCTTTGCTTGCTCCCTCACTCGACTTCCCCTCAAACCAGAAACATGTCAGAAATTAATTAACTTGTAGAGCAAACGAGTTGACTGGTTATTAAAGAAAAAACCCCACATTGTTCATACATGGTCTGCACGTGTCTCCATTCACCCACAGCCTCCACGTGTGGCCAAGGAGAGGGACTGGATGATGCTCTTGGAAGGATCCTCAGGACATTGCATTTTTGGGGCTGAAGATGGTCACTGAAGTGATGAGGACTGAGTTTTAAGTTGAGGAGGGTTGCTGGAGGTGTTTAGGTGCCTGGATACAACAGGAATATAATGGAACTGCACACTGGTGGAGATGGAAAGGAGTTATAGAGCAGAGGCAGGAGGACTGTCATATTCCTAGGGCTGGAGGGTGGTTGGGAATATAGAACTGTGAATCACTGGGATGAGCCTTGGACCAACAAGAATTTTGGGTGGTTGGAAGGAAGGTGACTCTGGATAAAGGACCGTGGCTATGGGGTTGATCACTAGAAAGAGGCTGTGAGAGGACAGGGCACCAATATTGGGATGGGGGAGTATTGGAAACAGTCAACAGTGGGATGACAGTGGGGGTCTGAGCACAGAAGATTGCTAGAGGTGACATTTGGTCAGTGGCGGGGTGTAGGCGGTAGGAGCTGACTGAGGCAGTACAAGGTGCATGATCCCCTCAGTTGTCTGCCTCGTAGCTTCCCCTCGTTTCTTATCAGAGATGAAAACATAGGGAAGAGACTGTGTGGACTCAGAGGTGCTCTTTGTAGAACACATTGCACCAACTCATGCCATTCCTGCCTATTTTTATAAAGCACACCACTGCCCTTGTCCTAGCCCCACTGCCCATCTTTCCAGCTTGCATCACTCTTTGCAGTTAGTCAGCAACTGTGATAAAGATAAAGCAGGACCCTTGTGCAGAAAGAAGGTGGTCAATGAAGAAGTGGCTGTCACAGCTTCAGTTTGCTGCCTGACAACAGGGACAAGGTACCACTACTGAAAACATGCTCAAATGCAAAGACCTTGTCCAGTGGTTTCTTGTATTGCAAAGCAGTTTCCCCTAAGCTTGAAGAGAAACACCTATGGACTGTTCTTGAGTGCTAAGACTTTACCAAGCAATAGTGGTGAAGGGAGGTTGGTTACACCAACTTGGTATTGTGCAACTACAATATTGTACTTTCCATCTAAAGCAGCTGGGTACTCAAGAGAGAGCATTGCTGGCATCTTTATTATGGTGAATAGCAGCTGGCTTCTCTAGGGATGTCATAGTGAAATCCCTTTTCACTGGTGACCAAAGGGAAAAAAATAACTATATTTAGGTGATTTAAGTTACAGGCATCTTGAGAGAATTTAATGCTGTTAATAGTTCCCTATAAGTCTCCATTTAATCTTGAGTGGGAAATGAGACGAAAGAATTGTTTCATAGTAAATATTGCTGAAGGAAATCACGAGCAAGTGAGCCCATGCACATAGTGTTTTTGATTTATATAAACAATTGCATTTTAAAAACAATTCTAAAATGAAAAACAATAAATAATCTCAAACATACACATTTATCACGAGCAACCTGAACCCAGCCAAACCCAGCAGGTTAGGTCACAGATAAGTGACTGTTGAAATGCGGCTGCAGAGTATAAAACACAGAGTGAACATGATTCCTTTCTGAAGCAGCTTAACTCAAATGACATGGTTTGAGGAATTCCTCTTTACCTATCCCAAAATAACTAGATCTGTCCAGACTTGTCTCCCTTTGACTCTAAGCCAAACACTTTTCCTTGTTAATGGCAGAAGGTTGCTCTGAGGAAAAGTGTTCCAAAGATGGATCTGAATAACAATTACATGTTTAACAAGTGTCTAAGCAGTTTTCACTTATTAGCATATACAGTACTGACCACCTTTTAATACAAGGTTATTGAAGTTTTTCCCTTCTTCATGCTTCAAATAGAAAAAGGAAAACAAATGCCCTTCTTTCTCCCAAAGCATTAATACCAAAGACCACCTCAAATCAGTCACTGGTATTGATCACTATAGGAGATCTTGATTCAGCTATTTATGCTAACAATTACAAACTTACACAGCATAAGGTAACTGGTGTCTCTAAACAAATCAGCAGAAACAGAAGTCACAGTCAAACTATACTACTACCATAGCCGTTACAATGCACAAGCCTCTACAAGCGTTTGACATTCAGATGAAATACAAGACTCAAGTCCTTTTCCACAAATAGTCAAGGAATTTTGGGCAGGGGCACAGAATACCAGGTTGCTGCTCTATTCCAGTCTGAAGTGACTTTTTCTTTTTACCTATAGTTCCCCAGCTGTTTTTACAGGAAGATCATCTTCTACATTTCCTCTCTAGAAATTAAAAAAAGATACCCTTATATGCAAAGTTTGAAGTGCTGGTACAAGATCCTGTGTAACTTCTTATGTGCCCAGATGAGACTAGTGCCAGATCAGGACACATATCTAGGAGATTTTGTGCTAGCTAGCCAGTTTTATTTAAGCTACTTACTTAAAATACCTCTGTTTATAAGTTATAAACAAAATATTATCCCTCCTCCCCCCATTAAATAGAACTGTAAGTCACAAGTATGGCTTGTGTACATAGACACAAGCTACCTTCAAGTCTTGGTGCCTTGAAATTTTGCTAGATCTATTCTATATTTGTTTCTCTGCTGCGTATGTTTACACAGCTTCTCAGTTTTCACTATTCCCCAGTAATCTCCGTGTTTCGCGTACACGAAGCTATGCTATAGTCACATCCTTAACTAAAGCCGTACTGTCCATTTGTCCTTAAAGTGACAGAGATAAAAATAATATTATCAAGTAGACCAGACAACTACAGCTGTTGAAAGTATACCAATACTTTGGACTAAGTTTAAGACCTCCCCAAACTTGCACAATAAAACATCTGTATCAAAATACAACCAGCCTTGTACTGCAGCCCAACAGTCAGTTACTTCCAAGCTTCGTACCTTATTATCATCCTCTTACACAAATAATACTTCTGTGACATATGCTTCAAAACCAAGTAGGATGCAACAGAAGTTCTATTTTCTTTAAATAATTAAATTAAAAAAATACAATGCCACATGAAAGTAGATTTACACAAAAACAATACTATACAAAGTGCCTTATTTGCAGTGAGGGAGAGGTAGTATCAACAATAAATGCAATGCTTTTTCTGACTTTACATAAATAGTGTCTCAAGTATGTGTATTTTTTGTTAACCTAGGAGTGGTCATGCTGAATTCATAATCTTTTCTGGCAGTTTTCATTAAGTTAAATTTTTCTTGTACTTCAACAGCCTGTTTTCAAGTTTAAGAAGTTGCTGAGGCAATAACTTGCTTTTGTAGTGTTATGTGACCTATCAAATGAAAAAAGACAAAAAAGCCACCAACACCCTTTGTCAAGTATTAAAACATTAAGACAAGTTGAAACCTTTGTCCACTTTGGAATACCTAGTTCTGTTACAGAAGATTTTAAACAAGGGATTCACCACTGCAGAGCTCGATCACAGAAAAATCCCTTTTGTAAATGGAAGCCTTACCCGAGTAAGGAATCTAGAGCAACCCCCACAAAGATGCTCAAGTTTCTTTGGTTTTAAACACTTTAAGCTATAAATAAAATAAATTATATAGTTAAATAAATAAATAGATGGATTTTTACAACTCAGCAGATCGCTCTTTCAGTAGTAGTGTGGGGTTGATATCTTCCATTGCTGTTTTTGAGGTACTAACATTAATAGTTGCCTCTGTGGGTTCAGGCTTTAAGATGTGGAAAGCAGTGAAAGGACAGCCTTTCACATTGTTGCAGATGAGCTTCTGTAAGGAGGCAGTATTGATTATTTCAAAGCCCACTTTTCCACCGAAGGTGCTAGGCTTCCAGTACTCAGGGGAGCAGATAGCATTTCCCATCAGTCCTTTCAGAGAGAACGGTGCTCCAATCTCCACCATTGTTTCACCAAAGATGGCACCTGGTCGTGGCTTTTCTACAAGAAGGCCTGGGTACAGCTCCATAGCGTCAATGTCTCCATAAAGCTCTTCCAGTTCAGCTGCCATTTCTTTTTCTCCTGTAATTATTGATGAGTAAAAACCATAAGTGGAAAAAATCCTATCCTCATTGCAACACCATCCTGTTCAAGTCCAGCAATAGCATTGCAGGACTCTGTTAGCCATTTTAAGAACAGGGTCCTTGTTTGTTAGAAAGGATGAAAACTGTTACCTGTAAGTTCTTCGAATGATTTGAATGGTTTCAACATGAAGCGTTTCCTGTACTCATTCAAGGACTGGTATCGCATTTGTCTGCTTTGGTCAATTGAAGCCTTTGCTACTTTCTGTACTGCAGGAGGAACATTTTTCCCACCAGCAACCTATTTAATAAAGATGAAAAGTAGTAAGATCTCTCTAAAAGAGTCATGAGAAAGTTGTGCCTTTATAGTACATGATTAGTTTTGGATAGCTTTATTCTACCCCCTTGTCCCATCCCCAGTTTATGTCTCTGTTCATTCATTAGCAACTTGAGAAAGTACCTACTCTGCCAGCACTTTGCTTGGAGAAAGATTTCACCATATGGGAAAGGCCATGTTCCAGCATTATAGAGTTGTTGTAGAGAAACTGCTGGAAAGTGTACTCCTGGTCATGTATCTGGAAAGTGTCAGGCAGAAGTGGGTGCCAGTGGTAGAGAGTATTGAATTCAGCTGCAATTCGGTTCTGGTATTGAAATTGTTGGTTGAACAGCAGCTCAGGATCAAACTTGAGTTTGAAGTGGTAGCCACTCAAGTGTTGCACATAGTCCTCTATAACAATCTTGATTGTCTCTCCTGTTGGTCCATGAAACAGAAAATATTATTGGCACTGGTTCTCTGAAAACCTTTAGGTGGTTACCCTGCTCTGAGAGAAAATACCATTTCTGAACTGTTCTAAATAAAAAAATAAACAAACAAAAAACCCCTACAGTAATCAGGATAACAAACACTTCAACATTCTGTTATCTCTTATAGAAAATCATTCACATATTTTATGTGACTAAGAGTAAGGGGTGGAACAGTACTTAAGATCCCAAGAGTTTTTGTTTTGGTAGAGAAGTATTTTCTATAGTCTGCTTCCCCCCCGCCCAAGATACACTTCCTTTTATGTTCCACAGAACAGCACACATCAGTATCTACATTGTGTTCAGTTATACAGTACTCTCCAGGACAGAAGTAGGGGATAATGAAGAAAGTTGGTATCTGAAAGCAACTCTTAGCTTCTGAGCTGCTTAATAAAATTGTCTCGGTTTACTGTTTCAGTCACAGTTTGGGCAAGGTCTTTTCAAGTATATCACCATTTATATAAAACAAAATACCACTGAACAGATAATTAGACAGGAGAAGTATGTAGAATTACATTTTACATAACTTCCTGAACTTTAGACTTAATCACAGCCTTTCTTTGAAAGCATACCTGAACTGACCCAACCCTGGGGAAAAAAAAACCCGCAAAAACCCCCACAAGATCTGAGAGTCCGAGGTCATCTAGCCTCACTTGCTTTCTCTCCGAGAAATGAACCTTAGCTTCCTGCCTTTTCACTGCTTTCAGTTCTGTTTCCCTTAGATAAGGGAATTAAGTATCACTTAGCTCAGTTTTCTTCAGTTCTGTCTTTTACATAGCTGGGAGGAAGCTGTATCTTAATACAATCCCAGTGACAGGTCATGAAGGCTCAGAAGTATGCCCTCATATACCAATTTAAGTAATATCTTTTCCTCTTACTACACCTACTGTAGCTGCAGTAAATAATGGGTAAAAATGTCACACAAGAGAAGGTTAGAGTTGCATGTAGTAAAAGTGACACTCACCTATCAATATGAGTCTAGTAGTTTGGAACAGCTGCTCATCATCCCACTCTGGATGCTCCTGTTTCAGGACGTCACAGACCCGGTTGTGTTCTCTCAGCCATATTGTAGCGTACATCATCAAGCCTGGGACCAAACCAAACACCTCCTGCCCAACAGAAAACTGCAAGTGTTCAGGTATGTGAGGAGGATACATCATCTCTGCCTGAGTGTCCTTTACTGTTGGTGGATACATTTCTCCATCAATCATCTGCCAGGGTGAGGGAGAAATAACAAAACGAGAGTCGTAAACTATGATGCTGATGAGTTAAGCTGTGTTGATTCTGTTAGTACTGACTTTAGGCTTACACTTTATATGAACTATACCATGCACAGAGTGCTAGTTTTAGAAAATATATGTCATTCAATAAGAAGGCAGGAATTTTGAGGTAAGACATACCTGGTATTTTAGCTTTCCATCCTTTAGAAGTCTCAGTTTAAGTTGTCTCTCCAGAGTCTCTCCATAAATATGGTTCAAGTCAACCTATAAAATAAAAGCATTTGGAACATGAAGCCAAGCCACATTTTTTGCTATTTTAGGATAGGTCCCACTTCTATGGATGCCAATAGGAGCTCATCCCTTAGATGTTTACATTTTAATTATATTATTGTTACCTTATAAGTATCATGCACTAATATTTAAGATGAAGCCAAATTATTTCCTGGCAACTGGAGCCATCTCTGCATAAAAGCAAGTTTTTAAATTGACTGGTAATTTAAGAGGAATCTGTTTAAAGTGCCAGCAGCTTTCTATTATGCAGAGCTCTTTATACACACATATTTTATAGCTTTCTGTTTTAGACATACACGCTACACTTATACTGAAGAACTCTTTGTCCAAAGGCTGCCTGTTTTGTAAAGATCCTAAATCCAAGTCTGCTTTTGAAGTTCTTTTTAAACTAAGTCTCTTCAATTAGCAGCGCACAAGATACTTTACAGTGCTAGATACAGCTCTTTACAACCAACATAGAGTCCAGAGCCAGTGAGTATCCAGAACTTATCTAACATGCTTTAGGTGAAAGCAGATTCTTGGGAAGAATAAAAGAAGTCATACAGATTACTGTACAGATACTTTAAACAGAATGACATGCTTTGCACAAGCGGTTCTGACCCAGGAAGAGATGCTATCGAGTGCTGTAATTTTGCCTATGGAGAAGGTACAGAAAGGGTAAGCCCATCAGTTTGTGGCAAACAGTGTTGCATGGTACACACACCAGTGTTTGTGTACCCTGACAACCTGTAAGATACCATTCTAGCTGCTAGGTAGGTCCTAAGAACTAAGTGCTGTGCTCAAGTTACAGAGCTATGATCGTACCCCATGGCCGAAAGCTTTAGTGAAGCCAGGTCCTTTCTTGTGGTCCGTCTTAAAGAACTGATGAGTGAAGTGTTGGGCAAAGAATGTGAACATCACATTTGTGCCTTGTGGGTCAGGAATAAATTTTTTCCTTAGCAAGAACTTCTCCACAATCAGCTTTGAATCTGGGAGGTCTTTCTTACCTGCAAGAGAAAGAAATAGTGAGATATTCATGACAACTATATTTATGCAATACCTAGTTTTGTTCCTAACAACAGAAAGTCTGAAGACTTTCAACATATTATTGAAGGATAGCAGCATAAGGGGAATTATCTGCTTTCCTATGCTCACTTTCTTGATTTTATTAGAAGCTTCTAAATTCCCTGTTTTTAGTAACTCAATAATGAGAACCAGAATAGTTATCTTTTGGTCTTTACACAGTGTATCCAAAACATGGCTATTCTTAAAGTCAACTACACTGAAAAAAGGATAGACAAGCAAGTCTCATGGTATTTTCTAAGAGGATAAGATAAGCAGAAATTCCTAGAAGTGAACATCACGCATCTGGTTTATTCCTTACCTTTAACACCCATTGGTGTTGGACAGTCAAGTCCTACTGGTGCAAGGCTTCTTGTGTAATAGGAAAGATTGGAATAAGCTTCCCAGCTTTTGTAACTATAATCACTATTATAAGTTGGTGGGCTGTCAATCAAGTGTGATCTTGCTGGAAAAGAAAAAAGTATTTGAATTTTTTTAATTGTACATATTGGTCTCAAAAAGTGAATCACAAGACCATATCTTTTCCATATATTTTGGCAGCAGTTGCATTAACAAATTCCACACGTATCAGTTACTGATGTTAAATGGGATTACAGTTACTGAATAACAGGACTGGGTCCTCGATTTATCAGCTGGATCCAACTATTAACGTGAGCAATTTGGTACAAAGTTTATGCTAGCAAAATCCTGGATTCTATTAGAGATTAGAGCAAAATTCATTTCTATTTCAAAGCATGTTTCATACAAGTCTGCAATCATGCTGAAATCTTAAATTTTGGTTACAGTGTTTTTACCTTAGTGCATTTTAGCTTGCTAACTTTATATATGGACAATCAAGTACAATCTTCTTGAGTCCTATGAGTAACTTCTGCCAGTTAAGAGGACTAGAATAGAGAACTCACACTTACATGTTAATACATATCTCATAATAGCATCTCGTAAGAAGGGAATATTGTTGACGATATTCCAGGCTCCTTTGAAGTGGGTGAGGATGTAGTGGACAGTATTCGGCGAAGGTTTCAATGTTAGCCTCAGCCACGTGAAGAATTCCGCTGTTAGCATCAATGGAAAGATTATTGTAAATTAGCTATTGAGAATAACCTGTAATCCTGAAACTGAATTCTCAAATTTCATTTCCATGAAAAGAGATTTAAATACTTACGTGTTGTACAGTTTTCCCCATAATAGCCTGTCCTTGTACAGTCACATTCATACCGATCAAATCCTGTTGTCATGCATACTCCTCTGTTCTGACATGGGTTTGAACAGCAAGGGTTGGCTGGAATGAAACCAAATGCTCTGATTAGTGTCTTATATGGCTACACTTGTATTCTTATCTCCCTAAGCTTATTTTTCAGATGCAGGTAGACAGTGCGCTGAAGTTTAATGCTTATTAGAAAGACAAGACAATGAGCATCCATTCACTTTATGCTACTACAGATAATAGTTATTAACAAAAGCATAGGAATTTGTGCTTCCTGGCAGACATAAACCCCCCTCAGAAGGGTTGGATTGCCTCACGCAGGCCAACGGAGGCCTGACATCCTTTCTACCATACATCGTGTATTCAAGAAATCACAAAAGAATAGAGAACATTAAAAAAAAAAAAATCATTAACTCTATCTGCAGCTGAAAAGAAAAAAAGAAAACCCCATCCATGGTTTGAATCACGATCCTCCCGCGGCCGGACCCACTCCTGCCCCCCGCGTTGGGGTGGAAGGGGGACGGGACGGGACGGGACGGGACGGGACGGGACTCACCTGCGTGGCCGGCAGCCAGGAGAGCGGCCACCAGGGCGCAGGGCAGGATCATGTCTCGGTGGGGCTCTAGCTGCGGCTCAGGCTCTGCGAGTGCTCACTACCGAGAACCCAATGTCACTTCCAGGTAGGTGCCCGCCTATTTATCCCTGGTGCCGCGAATGAGTCACCCCCTCTCCACCCGCCCGCCGGAAACTATCACGAAATGGGGGATTTCGCGCCGCGCCGNCGGACCCTGAAAGCCGCCGCCGCTGCCCGCTCCCACCTGCCACGGCCTGGGGCCGCCCGCCCCCGGGCGCCGTCACGTCGCGGCGCGGGCGCTGAGGTGGCCGTGGACGTGGGGAGGCGCTGCCGTCGTACCTCAGCCCAGCCTCCGCCGCGGCGGGTCGGGGCGCGCTGGCTGCTCGCCGCTCTTCCCGCCGGGAGCACTGGGGCGCGGGCGCTGAGGGGAGCGCGCCCCTGGGGAGGTCTGACTGGAGCCCCCCGTCCCTTTTGAAGTCCCTGGCGGCCTCGGGGAAGAGGAGGAGGCGCTTTCGCGGAGGCGGCCCCTCAGCGCCCGGGCTCGTCCTATCGCCCTCAGCGCTGCCGGCGCCTCCTCAGGGTAGCGCGGCCGGGAGCGTCCCCGGGCCGCCCCGGGCCTGACAGCGCTTCGGGGCGGCTCGCCTTGTGCCGAACGACATGGGTGCGTGGTTTCCAAAGAGGTACCGAAATCCCCCCCCTCCCCAGTTTTCTGAACCCCCAAAATGCCTCTTTTCTAAGTGATGTTTTCAAAATGCAGCTCGTTGCTGCACCTGCCCGCCGTGGGGCTCTGCCGCCGTCTGCCCACCTCCGTCTGACAAAGCATTGAGCGCTCTCGGGAATGTGGGTTTCAGATAGTTAATGAGGTACTTTTAATATGTTCATTAAGCAAGTGGTTGGAGGACTTTTTTCTCCGTATGCGTGAAAGGGGGGGCGCTGCAAAGCATTTGTGTTGGAAATGAATGCGCACAGAGCGGAGAAATGAATAGTGAGTGTATTTGATTTTATTTCTATATGCTTGTGTTTCTGATGAGACCAAATCCCGTTATTAGGCATCTTATTTTGAAATGACCAGTGACTTTTCCCCAGTGCTTTTGCTTTAAAATACCCCGCACTGATCTGTATGGTTGCTTTGTAAACAAATCTTTGCTCATTTCCTTCAAATGCTGCGCAGATTTTGCCATTTGAGGATGCTTTACGTTTTTGTCATAGATTTTTTTTTTTTAATCACTCTACCACTATTTTTAATCTTGGTTGCGCATGGAAAATGTATTATGAAACAAGTAGGATGTAACACAGTGGCGTAGTTCTTTACAGTGTGGTGCTGGGAGCTTGCTGCAGTCTTCCCATCGCTCGCACTTTCACCCTTGATGTCAGCATTAAACACCAAAGGGAAAAAAATCCACTGCTGTTTCAATAAAAGTAACTTTTGAGGTTCAATGGTGATTGTGTTTGAATTGCAGATCGGTGACTTTACAGAAAGTGGATTTGGTCCAGTTTAAACAAAATCTTATTTTTGGCCCAGAAGAATTGTATTGTGGTTAGTGAATAATTTGTATACATCAGCAGTAGGTCATCCTAGATGTTTTAGGGAATGGTGCACAAAAGTCTGTGATCGCATTATTCTTCTGGCATAGGAAAAGGCATATATTATATATTCACACGTGTATGCGTAAAAAAACTACCGGCCTTGGTCATATGCTTGAAGCAGAGGATGGCTGTTGGGAGCCTGTTGCTGTGTGAACCATAGGTCACTGAAGGCTGTGGCTATGTGCAAGTCTTGTAACTGTTGCTCAGTCTTATCAAGCGTGAAAGAGGGATGTTTCGTTTCTGCATTACAAGGTGTATGAGCCAAATTGACTCATTATGAAACACTGGTAATGTCCAGCGGAACAGGGTATAGAAAGGGATGCAAGGGGTCTGGCTTCGTAGATTTTATATGCCCATTTTACACTGATTTTATTCCGTCTTACAAAGCTTTTATTGATGCTGTTAGATAATAAGACTTTACTGAAAGCACTAGGCAAGTGCACGTTTTAATAAGGTGCATAGGAAAATGTAAATCCAGAAAATGTTTCTAGGGTGTAGAATCAGCAATGTTAAGGGGAAAACTGAACTAATTGTGTGCAGCTAGACAATTACCCCTAAAATGATAATACAAAGCTAACTATGCTATGATTTGGAGGACTCTGGGGATATAGGTAGCTGATATTGCTTAAAGTTTCAATTACTATAAATAACTGATGTGCAAACTGAGCAACAGGGCAGAACTTCATCCTTGGCAGAGGACACTTCTTGGGAAGTGGCACTTTTTGCAGCTGAAAAAAGAGTCAACACACTTCACCTTCCACCCTACCCTACATATGGTGCAATGTGAGCTCTCTGTAAGTCTGTTTTCGGTGGGGGAAGATCACTTGTGTGCCGGATAGCTGCAGTATAACTGAAAGGACTCTTCAGCTTTCCAAGATGATGGAAAATCAGGGAGATATGATAGTGCTGTTTTTCTGAAGGCTGCCCTTCCCTGCTTGTTGTTTTGGGATTGTCTATAATAAAGAACTGGTTATATGCTGCAACGGGAATTTTTTCTTAAAAATAAAATAGTTTGCTGTGGCAGGATTCACCACCAGGTGGAGATTTTATGCATCAACTAAGAAGTGCTCTTTTTTTTTTTTAAGCATATAAACAATCTTTGCAAAAAATCAATATCATTTTTAATTCTGTGAGAGTTATTTTAAGTACCCTTTGGTCCAGATGAATGCAATCTGTGGAACAGAGTAGCTTCCTCAACCTCAACATTTTTACATTGGCTGAAATTTCTGGAGGAGGTGATTTCCTGAAAGCTGTTTGTTCATGTTTCTATTTTAGGTTTAACCACATGTGAAAGACTATATATAGAATATATACCGAATTCACATCTCTTTGCTGAGGTGAGCTTACAGTTCCCTAAGGCAAGGTTTCAGGACAGTACTGGGAGAAGATACAGCAATCCATAACGACTGACATGCTTCAGAAGGGGAGACGGAGCAGCAGCAGAGAAAATGTCCCCTGGCACTGGTGCTACTCCATTTTTGCACTGGCTTGACTCCTGAAAATCCAAGGCAAATGCCGTTGTTCTAACAATAATGATTTTTCTGAGATGGCATTTCTGTGGAAGGGGGATTGAGGCTTTGCAAAGCCCATTGCATGTCTTCCTTGCAAGGTGTCTACAGCCTTTATGCAGAGTTTTCAAAGCAACAAAATCTTACCAGCAAATACATCTTTTCCCCCTGATTATTTTCATTCATTTTCTCTGTAGCTGTGGTTCAGTGGGAAAAATCAGTAAATTCCTCACTTCTCATAGGGAATATTTGCACCCCTGAAGTGAAATTTTGGCTCTGCCATTCCAGGACTTTTCTTAAGAACTGCACATGGAAATTAAGTCACAATTCTATACATTTATATGTTTTAATTTTTTGCCCCAATAGTAGGTAGAACCCCACATGACCTGCTTTTGGCAACTTTTAAGGAAGCAGAGGGATTCACTGAGTATTACTGTCCTCTTTTGCTGGAGGTTTGTTTCTTATTGTATGACATGATAAATGATGACATGCAGCTCATTTTTGCTCTTCTTACTGTTTAGATGATTCCTTATTTGAGAATAAGCTCTATTAATTTAATCATTTACAATCCAAGCCACATAAAGCTCTGTTTTGTAACAGAACTTTTCAAGGTTAAGCTGTCATTAGAAATTGTTAAATAAAAGCAGGAAAAAGATCGAGTAATTTTAAGTGACTTGAATATAAAAAGATAAATGGATCATTTGGAATACTTTTTGTTCTACCAAAATTTCAGATTGTAGCTATCAAAAATGGAATTGAACAAATATTTGAACTACCAGCTTATATTGCGCTGTTAAAAAATAATTTAAAAAATGACTTTGTCATCAGATGCATGGGAATGACTCCCAGGGGCTTTCACTGTGAGCCAGATGCTCTGTATGTCAGAGAAATGTGCTAAACTGAAAGACAAGATGAATTAGGATTTATAATTCGCTGGAAAAAGAAATAGAAGTAAACATAAGTTGTTTATAATATTGCCACTTTGTAATCATAAATTACCTCCCCAAATTGGTTTAAAAATCAAATACTAAGACTTTTTAATGCATTTTTGCTTGTCTGTTGTTTTCTAGCTGTCCTCTCTTTCTATATGGTCTAAGAACTTAAAGTTCTAGAGGGCATGTGAGTTTATTCTTATTTTGCATGTTATTTGGTGAAAGTAACAAAATAATCTACCTTTAAGTTGCAGACCTGTTAAAATTGTGTTCATAGCAAGTGAAAGGATTTTGCTGCATATCTTAGAGTTAAAGAATCCCTGGGAAGATTGTTTTTCGAGGGAAAAAGCTGCATCTTCTCTCTAGTTTTTCTGCTCACTGATGATTGCATAATACGCTTTGGAGTTGAGATGAAGTAGAGCACAAGTAGCTGTCTGGATGCCAGGATGATTTTGACTTCTGCTGAGTTTCACCTGCATAGTGGGGTGTCTGGCCACTTCCAAGATATGGATGACTAACAGAAGGGCTCTGACAGAGCTATGATGTTGTGAATATTCTGGGGAGAGAGCATGAGAGTGCAAAGACTGCTTGTGGTCCCTAGTGAGGTGCTGATAAAATGAGCTGCTCATCTCCACTTTAGTGAGGACCCAGTATTTTTCTCAAACAGTGAGTAGATGATGCACAGTATTAAAAGTATTAAATAACGGCATATTTTTATACATAGGTACAAAGATCCACATCAGAGCCTTGTCAGGTTTATGTTCACCACGAGCTCAGAGGTGTAACAAGCAGTTATGTGAAACGTGGTATTTGTGACACATGCACAGAAACGAGTGAAATATTTATAGGTACTCTATAAAACAGAATGAAAGAAAACACTTTTTTCTCCTATCCATTGTTTGCATTTACAGGCTGCTATTAAAACGGAAAAGTCATCCAGCCAATAGATTGTATAGGATCCGTGTGTTACATGGAAAGAATGTTGGTAAAGCAAAGACTCCTCATATCAGCTGGTTCAAAGGAGTAAACGGAATTCAAATCAGTGGGGCTCTTTGCACTTAAACTAGCAGCAAATTTATCCTCAAGCCTTTTAAATATATTTCAAATGTTTTCCTTTTGTTTGTGATTATAGGAATCTCATCATCATGTTTAATAATGCAGTAATTTCCTGGCAAGCAAGCCAGTTTTATTTCTTCAGTCTGTACTTTTCTGCTCTTTTATTGCAAAATGGGCTCAATCTGAAGGTTGCTATCACAGAAAGTTTTAATACGTTGCATCTGAAGCAAAAACACACTCCGAGGCTGATGGGTACAAAGATACGATAACAATTCTGGATGTTCTGAAAATGTTCTTGAAAATCTGAGGACCTTAGGTGGAAGTTGATGTCTTTAAGCTTCTTTTGCTGACTTCTGCTAATCAGAAATGTGTTAACAGAAGTGTTCGGTTATGTAGTTGCTTTAAACTTTCATGTAATCACCCCCTGGTTTGTCTGGCCAGGCAACTGGGCTGCCAGTTCTCTGTCTCTTTATTCTGTGTCCTCATGGAACACTCCAGACATCTGGGTCCTGGTTTCATTGGCACCCCTAGGTTCTGCTGGAAAACAAAA